>JAJPUD010006892.1:67395-82862 GCA_023553655.1 Myrmecobius fasciatus | reverse complement strand
GAGAGAGGGAGAGAGAGGGAGAGAGAGGGAGAGAGAGGGAGAGAGAGAGGGAGAGAGAGGGAGAGAGAGGGAGAGAGGGAGAGAGAAAGAAGAAAAAAGAAAATTTTTGAAGTAGGAAAACTTTTTTGTATGAAACAGCTGACAAAAGTTTGACATCCAAGATATATAAGGAACTGACACAAATATTTATTAAGGATTATTCCAACTGGTAGATGGTCAAATCATATCAACTGTTATTAAAAGAACTGCAAACTATTAACCTTATGAAAACTAGTTCAAGTCTCTAATAAGAGAAGTTAAATTTGCAAATGTGAAACTCAAGTTTCTCATCTCACTAATCAAAGTGGCAAAGATGACAAAAACTCCATGAAATAGTTAGTGTAAATATTATCCTCATTTTGCAGTGAGGAAACTGAGGCTCAGAAGTTGCAACTTGTCACAAGTCATACAGCAACTAAATGGCAAAGTCAAAATTTTAATCTAGATTTCTGGATTTCCATAAATTCTGAATCTGGCATACTATTCCTTAAAAGTAAAGCACAGATGATCACAAAAGACAAAACAAATAACCCCAACTACATAAAGAGCTTTGGCATGGACAAAAATCAATGCAGCTAAAATTAGAAATAATTGGGGAAAATATGTGCAGTAAATATTTCTGATAAAGACCCCATGTCCAAGACATAAAAAACTGATTCAAATACATAAGAGCCATTCCCCAAACAGATAAAATGGTCAGGGATATGAACAGGCAGTTTCAAAAGAAGCTATTAATGCAAGAAGTATTAATGCAAGCTAAAAACAAGAATGCTCCAAATCACTAATAGTAAGAGAAGAATAAATTGAAACAACTCTTAAGATTTCACCTCTTCCACCTATCAAACTGACAAAGAATGCAAGATCAAAACAGTATTTGAGGAGCTGAGAAGACAGAGAAACTAATAGTTTCGTTGTACAACCATTCTGGAAAAATAATTTGGAATTCTGAGAGTAAAGTTACTAAATTATTCATCACTTTTGATCCAGTGGTCTCCACTCCTGGTGATACAGCAGATTAAAGGCAGGGGGGGAAAAAGGCTAGACACATCATGAAATATTCACAATAGCACTTCTCATGATCTCAAAAAAGAAACAAAATAGGTACATACCCATGCCCTAAGAAGTGGCTGATCAAAATTGCGGCATATGATTCTGAGAGACTAACACAGAAAGAAATATCAATCAGGAATTCATTGAAACGTGGGAAAATTCATATGGAATAAAGTGTACACAGCAGGAAGAATATCAGCAGTGCCTGAGAGAAGGTAAATCAATAAAATACATTCAGAAGGACATCGCGGAGTAATTATAATACCACAGGGCTGGCAAAGAGACATGATGAAATGCATACCAGAACTGTGAGGCTGCTGCCTGTGGTGGGCACCATGAAATATGGGCACTGGACCACTTGGAGTTTGCCTGATTATTTTTAATTTATACTTGCTAAGGCATGATATAAAGGAAAGATATAATTGGAAATGACTGGGGTGTAAAGATAAAAGCACCAAATAAAACATTTCAAGATATATATATCATCTTACATCAATCAGATTAACTAAAATGGCAGAAGGAAGATGTGACAAATGTTGACGACAATGTAGAAAAATTGAGATACTCATCCATTGTTGGTGGAACTGTGAACTGATCCAACCATTTTGGAGAGCAATCTGTTATGAGAATTTTAAAGAGTTATAAAACCACGTGTTCCCTTATTAGGTCCATTTTCCCAAGGTGCTCAGGGAAAAAGGGAAAAAATCTATATGTTCTAAAAATATATATAAATAGCAGCTTTCTTTGTGGTGACAAAAAACTGAACAAACTGTGGTATATGATTGCGATGGAATATTACTATGCTAGAAGAAATGAGAGGATGATTTCAGAAAGACCTTAAAAGACTTAGATGAATTACACAAAATGAAGTAAGTAGAACCAAAAGAACACTGTATACAATAACAACAAAACTGTTTTAAGAACAACCGTGAATGATTATTATAAACACTCAAATCAACTACTAAAGACCTATGAAAGATTATGTTACTCACTTCCAGAGAAAGAACTTATAAAAAGA
The DNA here is from genome assembly GCA_023553655.1 of Myrmecobius fasciatus. Lineage (NCBI taxonomy): Eukaryota > Metazoa > Chordata > Mammalia > Dasyuromorphia > Myrmecobiidae > Myrmecobius > Myrmecobius fasciatus. The sequence continues at coordinate 80,755 of JAJPUD010006892.1, read as the reverse complement.
AATTTGTATAGTGTGGTTTTACGCGTATATACATATCTGTGTTTAACAGTACAGGGTAGAGAGGTAGCAAAATAAAAACTACACAGCAGAGAACAAAGGAAAACTCAGAAGGAAGCACAGAAAGGTGGGCTAGCTTTGGAAATGTATAGTATTTGGCACATAGTTTTGTTGTTTTTTTTTTTTTAAAGCAAAGTATGAAATGGAGATTCATGGTTTCATATCAAATCCTTTTTTGTGTTGTACTGCATGTATGGAAAGTTTTTTTCCATCTTTTTGTATTTAATTTCAAAAAGAATTTATATAAATACATGTAAAACAAGAAAGAAATGTCCAATTACAGCTTACCTAAAGCTCAGGCTTTGCTTCTAGCTTACCAAAGCTTACCATGATTCAGTTATTCCCTGGAGCTAAGAGTAAGGAAGCCAAACAAGAGTCAAGAAGATCAATGGCCTGAAATGATGTATTGAGCCACTAGTGTGCCCCCACTTAGAGTAGAAGCCAGGAAGAATATAGAGCTACTGGAGATGAGATAGCGCCAATTTGGGCCTCTGGTATGGCATGGACTAAGACTGCACAATTAGGCAGAGTGTGCTTAATGACAAGCAGGCGACTGCCAGTTTTAGGGCACTGAGAGCCGGCCCAGAGGTCAGGAAGCCCTCTGCCTCAGATGCTTGTCTATACACCTCTCAGGGATGAGGTCCTGAGTAACTGGATAGAACTAGCAGAGAAAGAATGACATACATGGAATTGCTCCCTGGGGCAGACAGGGAAGGGCACTGCTAGGGCTCCCACCTTCTGTGGGGTCTATAAATCTGTCCATGGCTCATACCATCTTTACTGACTGACTCCCTCTTGAGTTAAAGCCCACCACTGCACTCTGCCTCCCACCTCCCCCATGCAGTGGTCTCTCTCCTGATCCCCCACCATGGCCCTCAGTGTCTTTCTCCTTAGAGCTAACTAACTCTTATAGGGTGCTAAACTCCTCTCTGGATTTAACCCACCAGCTAAGGGTGTGCTCCAACCTCACAGGGTGTTCCCTTTCTCCTGGTTAATTGTGAATTCCAGAAGGAAACTTTTCTTGTCCATCATTAATTGTTAAAACCCTTTCCTTGCTAGCCACATGCTCTCCCCAATCTATTTCATATTTCCCACTCCTGGTATCTAATGTACCTCTTCATTTTGTCTGTCACCTCTTCTCCTAAATAAACCTACCTTATGCCAAAAGGGATGGCCATTGTGAATTCTTCACCTGACTGAACCCCAAACATATCACTGGGTCCTGATCACATCATCTGGTGCCTTGATTGCTCTCCTAAACCACATCAATGGGTCTGTAAATCACATCACCAGGGCCCAAGGCAGCACTCTACCCCATGCCAACCAGAGGCCCGCGTGTCAGAAATATGCCCTTTTACAGGGGGCATTTTAATGGGAAACTCTCTCCAACTTAAGAACTGAGGGCCTATCTGCAACATGTACCAAGTGTGGCCTGAAACACAAAACAGCCTTTAAGCCACCAGGCCAAAGGAGAACATCTTCATTCCTTTTTTTCCCATGGGGCCAGGAAGCTCTCTCGGAGCGAAACTTCCAGGGACATACACTCTCATCCCTTGACAGGAAAAGGGCCAGCCAACATCAACACTTGGGATAAAATCCTGGCCTCCATAATTCCAACCCAAATGGCTGCAGTCAAGCACAAATCCTACACAAGAAAGAGCTCCTTCTGGCTTCATAACAGAGAACCCCAGGCAGAGTTCAGTGAAAAACAATGGCTCAGGGAGGAGCAGTCAACAATCAACCACCAAGTCAAGGGGATTCAACAACCAAAAAGGCAGTTCTCCACTTCAAGGAGCTCACAACCAAACGGGTGAAGACACACATTTGGGGCGGGGAGGGATAAGCACAAGAGGTATACATCAGAGAGCAAAAAGTTCCTTTAGTGGGAACCAAGCAGAGTGATGGGAAATGAAGAGCTGGTTCTCTAAAAAGGAAGTCTGTGGGAGGAGCTTATAGCCCTGTCCTAGAACCCTCCAATTAGAGGGGAGAGGCCCCTACCCCATGGGGGAAGAAGCTTGAAGCATCAAAGTGGCATCATTTTTCATGTTAATGAGGTTTCAGGTGATGAGCAAAGCAGGAAAGGGGGAAAACTAAGCAGTCCAGAGGAAGGAAAATCACTAAATGACTTGCTCTGTGTTAAATAGCTCCTTAATGACTGAGCTAGAATTTGAAGTCAGGTGTTCTGAGCCCAAGCTCGGGGCTCTTGCCATCATACCTGCTAAGATCATGCAACACTTACCTAACAGAAGTTTTCCCACTTTTCTCCTTGCAAAAATAAATAAATAAAGGAACTAATGCTATGAAACATTTTACCACATACTGCTTTGGAAAATACTTGAACAACTGGTGAGCAGCCCTGAATAAAAACAGTAATAATTCATTACCTTGGCCAGCCCAAGTGTGGCCATAAAATATTAAAAGCTGTGACAATAAGGTACCAGGCATCTCAAGGAGATGAAGTGAGCCTAGACTACTATCAAGAGGGAGCACCCAACATTTATAACATCAAAGATCCAGACACAGAAGTAAAAAGACAGAATTTGAGGGATTGTCTCCCTAGGTTGACTCTGCTTACTTTGCCCTTTTAATTCCACCTCCAGGTAGTCTGTCCCCACCTTCCACCTTTATCTCTCTCAACTTGTTATCACAGCCTTCCCTGGAGGCCTAAAACAATAATGCTCTAGGTCTTCCCTTTATGAAAACCAGAGCCCCTTTATTTTAGCCCACCATCCCCTCAAGTGACCCAAGCAATTCTTCTCACTTTCCCTGCCAACCTCCTTCAAGAATCACCTCCACTCATTGCCCTTAGTCCCATACTCAGGAACCAGATCTATCCAGGGACAGTGAGTGAACAATGGTCTCTGTGAGGCTATGTCCAGTCGCTTTGCTTGCTTTCTTTGCCCAGATTTGTGAGTTCACTGAAATAAAAAGTAGCTAGTGAAGAACTACCCCCCCCCCCCCATCAAAAGCAGACTGACAACTGTTCAACAATTTCTAACCTTTGGGAAATTCCCGGGGCTGACTTGCCCTGGATCCCAGTTAAGATGCTCAGCGCTAAGACTTGAATCCAGGTCTTCCCTCATCCTGGATGCCTCTCTCTAATCTGCCCCTTTTCAGTCTTTCTTCTATTCAAGTCCTTAACAGTTTCTGACTCAGTCAAATTCCCACCCATCAAGCTCCATGCCCCTGCTGGGCCTTCAGTTTCCAAGATACTGCTTCCTCATGCTTTTTTATTCCCAATCCTTCAATCTCCTCTGCTACAGCTCTTGCTTCTAATGTGGGTTTCCTCAAAGACTCTCTCCTGGGCTCTCTTCTCATTTACCTTGCTGATCTCACCTGTTCATATAAGTTCAATTTTCATTTTCATCCAGATTTATATCCATCAAGAACCCTAAACACCAACGGCCTATCTGCCCACCAGACATCTCAAAATGAATGTCATCACCATTTTTAACAAATTTATATGGTAACAATGGTATTGTAAAGACCAACAACTCTGAAAGACTAAGAACTTGATTGTAATGAAACATGTCACCCACCTCCAGACATGGAGCTGAAGGATTCAGAGGCACCCTCCTTCTTTCTGTCATGTCTAAGGTAAGAATTGTTTTAGACAACTATACACATTTATAATGGGACTTGTTTTTCTTGGCTTCTCAATGTCAGGAGGAGGAAAGGAAGAGAAAAAGTTCTGTAACTGAAAAAAATTTTAAATCAATTTTTAAAAAGAGAAAAATAAATGCTTGATGCTTCAACTTGTTTCTAGTCTCTCAGCTTCCTTGTCCATCCTAGCCCAACTGCTAAAATAATCTTCCTAAAGTACAGATCTGATTGAATCACTTCAGCTCTAAAATCTGTGGGGTCTCCCAATTTACTCTGTAACAAAATTCAAGCTGGTCTAGCCTGGATGGTTTGGTTTTAAAGCCTTCTACAACCTGGATCCCACCAACCTTTCTCATCTTAATGCATCTTCTTTCCCTTCATATGCTCTAAGTTCCAGTCACACTAAGTTCCAGTCACACCGGCTGACTTGCACCATCCATTTAATTATTACTAGCAAGTTATGAGATATGAAAGCAATGGAATATTATTGTTCTATAAAAAATGATTGACAAGCTAGTTCTAGAAAAGCTTGGAAAGAATTACATGAATTGACGCTGAGTGAAGCAAGCAGAACCAGGAAAACACAGCAACAAGTTTATGTGATGATTAACTGTGATGGACTTGGCTCTTCCAAAACAATTCCAATAAACTTTGGATGGAATCCACATCCAGAGAGAGAACTATAGAGACTTAATGTGGATAAAGGCAGACTGTTTTTACCTTTTTTTCCTTATGGGTTTGTTTTTCTCGTGGTTGTTCCTTTTAGCTCTGATTTTTTTCTCCCAACATGACTCATATGGAAATATGTAAAAAATAAATATACATGTATAACCTAAAATTTTTTAAATAAAGTAATAAAATGAAATAATAACTAGCATTTAGCTTATATTTAAAAGATTTGCAGAGCACTTTACTTGATCCTTATAATGATACTCCTGGGAGGCAAGTGCTGTTATTATCCCCATTTAATAGATGAAGAAACCAAGGCAGATGATCACACAGCTAGCCTCTGAGTATCTGAATTTAGGCCTTCAGGACTTCAAGTCATCAGCTCTACACTGCCACCTAGCTGAGGAGTTCAAAATAGCATAACTTATTAAACAGCACCTCTGAAAAAACTACCTTTTATTTACTTCCCTGCATATCACCTCCATCCTTAGCCTGTTCTGCTCAAAGGTAAGTCCCTTGAGGATAGGATCGTTTTCATCCCTTCTTGTTCAGCACCTTGCACAAATCATGTACTTAATAACCAGAGGATGGGAAAGGGGAGAGTAAGAGGAAAAATGCCGTGATGAATATGGAAACGTTTAGAAGAATTACACGTTTAACCTCTATTGGATTGCTTGCTGTATTGGTAAAGGAGGAAAAAGAAGAGGAGAAAAATTTGAAACAAAGTTTTGCAAAGGTGAATGTTGAAAACAATCTTTGCATGTATTTGGAGAAATCAAATAGTATAAAAGTTAAAAAAAAGAAAGAAAGAAAGAAAAATGCTGGAAAGACTTCAGGGAAAACAAGCGTATGAATAAATACATTGCTGGTGGAACTATATCTTCCTTGATCCAGCCATTTGGAGAAGAAATTTGGAACTGCACCCTTAGGGCAGAGTGCCCATCATGTGAAGAATGGTCTATGAAGGTGATAGAATACAATTGTGTGTTATATGACAAAGAAGCCTGGGAAGGCTTGTATGAACCAGAACAAGGAGAAAAATATATACAATAACACCACCACAGTCAAGATAAACTCTGAAAGACATAAGAATTCTAATGAATGCAAATTACTAACCACAACACCAGAGGGCTCAGGATTAAACCTGCTTCCCACCTCCTGACACAGAGATAATGGACTCAGGATACACATTGAGCCGTATTTTTGGACATGAGCAACAGTGATTTTGTTCTACCTGCCGATGCACGTCTGTAACAGGGGCTTTATTTATAGGATTTCCCCCCAGTTTGTTGGGCAGCAAGAAAAGGTGGTAGGTAGAGAGAAAAGATGAATTTTGCTAGTTGAAAAAAATTTTAATTAAAAAAAGTAATCAGAAAAAATTCAATTATTTTCAAGAAAATAGCCCTAACAACTAAGGAGTTTTGTCTCAAAAAAGTTAGCCTAGCAAACCTTCATCATGAACCAAATAACACTCACTTGTAAATAGCAGCACCTGTTTGTTGCTGAAAAATTGGCAAATTAACAGAGGACCACATGATCATCAATTTAGAAGTAGAAGGGACCTCAGAGATCATCAGATTTGAGGTCAAGAGAGGTGATGTGGTCTCCAAGAATCAAAGTTAGTATCTAAGTTAGAACTGGAATCACTGAGCAGACTTAGGTCTAGCACATGATCCACACTAGATGTGCTAAAAAGGCCTCAAAAACAATCCACTCTAAATTCAGGGCAGCCATCAAGATCCCAGGATCCCCGAGATCAGCTTCACAACTACTATCTTATGAAACCAATCCTGCTGCTCCTGGGAATATATACAGCTCTCTGAGCCTCAGTTATACCATATACATGGAAGATGGTAACAGTAATTTCTGTACCAACCCCTTCTCACTTTTGCAGCCTTGGGAATGGCTTTCTCAACGCCCCCCTCTTCAAGTGGTCCCATTTAAGGGGTCTTTGCTTCAAATTCAATTCAACATTTACCAAGCATCTGTGTCAGCAGCATCTGGGTGGAGTGCAGTGGTTAAAGCATAGAAGGCCCTGAATTCAAATCCAGCCTCACTTATCTGCTCACTTATTTAAGGCCTTGACCTCTCAGTGCCTCAAGTTTTTTCATTAAAAAAGGACTAGGGCTTATGACCCCTTAAGGCTCTCCAGTCAGAAGATGAGGGATCTGGTCTATCTGACTGCATGATGCTAGGCAGGTCTCCCCTCTTCTCTGGGCCTCCATTTCCTGAAACTGATTAAAGTAGGGATGGGAGCCTTCAAGGCCCCAGAATAGAAGAGGTTGAAGGCAGTGAGCTTCCAACTCTGACACAGAAGGAGATCTCTCTATAGATTTCTTTTGGACATGGCCAATACAAACATTTGTTTTACTTGACAATATGTATTTTTATAAGGGAAGAGGAGAGAAAGAAAAGCTAGGTTTTTGTTGAATTTTTAAAAATGTAATTTTTTTTTTTTAAAGAGAGGACTTGGACTAGATAGACTTTTCAAAATATCAAAACTATGGGCTCTCTTTAAAAAAATTTTTTTTTCTTCCAAAACCCTGTAAGCAACCTCCCTCCCCCCAGTTTTGCTCCTACCTCGTTAAACTGCAGTCTGGACTTCTTTTAACAATCAATAAATAACAGAAGGGCTGAGCTCCATGTGGGATCACACAGTCACTTGGGGTTTTGTAAGTTTTTCAGGGCTTTTTGTTGTTATTCTTGCTTCTGCTATTTCTCATTGTAATTTAAAACAAAATGTATTGATTAAAATCAAGTCGGCAGATTAATTCTGTCTACACAGCCATCTTTAAGCTCTTGGCTGGTTTTAGTAATGGCTTGCTTTCACCATTTTGAACGGGCAAATTAGCAAACAAGACAAATTTAATAGCCAGACCCAGTGATCAATCGCTTCTATTTGCTCTTGGTTACTAAGGTGAGCCAAGAAGGGCCAAAGATGCACAGAAGAAGCAATGGCAAACAAAACAACAGGAAGAAAGGAGTCCAACCTGGGATCATGTGGACATCCACTGATCACCAACAGGCCAGAATCAAGAGCCAGCAGCTCCCCAGCCATAAGCAGCAGCTTCACCCCACATCCCTTCCAGACTTCATCTTCTCATAAAATGAAACCCTCTTTTTGCCCTCCTCTGGAATCTAACTTTGCTCCAATCCACTAGAACCATTCAAGCCCTCTCCCAGCCTGGAAAAGGAACTAAACAGAAAGGAATAGGACAGATTAACAGAAATTACAAACAACTCTCGGTTATTTCACTGTGATTATCTGTATCCAGATTGTCCTGAGCTCTGTTCCAGGGCCAGTCCTGAGCTGGGGGGAAACTGAGGAACTTTACAAATCCATTGACCAAGCACCTTTGAGTATCTCTCTGTGTAAGGCATCATGGGGATGCCCCCAACCCTGCTTTTGTGGAGATCCATAGGAGAAAAATCTAGCCAAAAAAAAAAAGCTTAAAAAATACTACCGCTCCCTGTTCACCTTTTTAACAAGAGAAGGAAAGTGGGTTGCCATTGCCTTCGGGAGACTGCAAAGCTTTTCTACTGCTGCCAATCCATGAAAGCAGGAGTCTCTCTTTGTAATGCCAGCCTTCTGCTGGCCCGGCTGTACAACAAGACATGAGCTACAACGGCCTCCAAAAACTCAAAATGAATTTCTCATGCAGAGGGTGATGGCAAGGCACATGGTGGGTGAGAGCTGGTGGGAACATAGCATGAATGAGGAAATTCAGGGCCTAGAATTACCAGATCTCATCAAATAACTGTGTGATAGGAAAGAAAAGGCCCAGCTCAGTACAAGATACCTGGGAACCAGCCCTAATTCTCACAATATCTTGAAGATGCCAGGAGAATGGAGGAAGTCTTCCAACAAGCTGGGTAGAAGCTCTTTAGTGAAACTAAAGTTGCATAAGATGGGTGGGCAGGGATTGGATTATCTGGAAGAAATTTCCATATCAATGAGATCACAGATCCTTAGAATATTTGAGTAAGAGAAAACCAAGAAGAGACTTTGTAGTTGAAAATATTTGTTCCTAAGACCAGCCAAGATGGAGGATCCACCTCTCCCCCTTATCTGTTCATCTATAAAGATCTAGAAAACACACAGGATGAGGAAATCCAAGGAAAATATCATAGTGATTCATTTTCCCAGCCCAGGCCAGCAGAGGGAAACAGAGCTTGGTAGAAACTGGGGTTGGAATCTAGCCAGGAGCACTGCAGGACCGAGTATTCTAGCCACGGGACTATGGGCCTTCCTGCAGCAGGGCACCACAGATTGGCACAGAGAGGCTGGATGCTGTGTGAGAAACAGGAACAGGTGCCAACTGGCACCTCTGTCACTCCTTACCCTGTGCTGAGTGATAGGTTCGGTGGGGACTAAGGGAAGAATCTACACCTAGGGATGGCAGTCACTGGTCTGGCCGGGTGAATAAAGTAAGGCACAAGGACAGAAGCGACAGAATGGGGTCTCAGCCTACAGCAGAATTACCACAGCAAGAAGCCCAGTATAAAGGGAAGCCTCCAGTTCTATGGATTTGAAGCTGCAGAACTTTCCAAATGATGGTTTTCTACTGGAACTCAAACCCAGGGCAAGTTCACAGCTATGTTGCTCAGACCCAAAGCCAAGTCAGGAACTTGTAGAGCTCAGAGCAGAAGGGAAATGTTAAGACTTGGTCCTGGGACACCCAGAAAGCTGACAGGCCCTCAGTCTGGGCTGTCCCTGAGAGCCTGGAATACCACCACCCTCAAAGGTTTTTTTAACCAGTAGCTCTCACATCCAAGAAGACACAAACAGGACTGTGCTCAGTCCAGTCACTCCTTCCACAAGGACACAGAAAGCCTGGTCCTAACAGCACCAAGTCTGAAGTCACTACAAACACCCTGAAAATCTTTGACTGCAGCCTAGTCCAATTCTGTCTGTAATACCCATCATCCTATCTTCTGGTTTTGAAAAGGTCCACTGATAGTTCAACCTGCCACTGCCAGAGTCCTAGACTCCTAGGTCTAGAACCTAGATACAGGCCCCTGTTTCTGACTTGAGAGCACCTTCACCCAAAGAGAATGCATACCAGCACCTCCCCGGTACACATTCTGCATATTCACTTCCATTTATAGGCTGTGTATATGGAAAAAGACAAAAATAAATTCCTGTTGCCCCAACCCCATAGCTTAACACATCCTTTAAGGGGCAGGAATTGTGACAAACACCTGATTTCACAGCAGGCCAGACCTGACAAGAGAAGCATTTGGGTACACTGCTTCTGGAACCTTCTGTAGGATATTTCAGCAGCATTTTTGTGGCTACTAAGTTTCTCAAGTCAAAAAGGGACCCTGGTAGAAAATTTAACAGAAGTTTTTTAAAAGGGCAGAGATATTAAGAAAGAAAACCTGAATTTAAATTATTTTTTAAAGCATCCAGGAGAAACTATAAATTCTTCTTCAGCCTGCTCTGGCCTTTAAGATCCTCAACTGTCTTTATGCTCCCTTTCCTGACTTATTTCTGTGACTCTTATGCCCATCTCTCAGAATCCTATCGTCAGCCAAGGTGGGGCTCAGGTGCCACCTCCTCCAAGAAACCCATCCATGATCGCTGGGCTATTAATGATGTCTGCCTCCTCAAGTATCCTGCAAGGGAAAATAAACTTTGAGGGCAGGACTTTTTGGTTTTTGCCTTTGTGGCTCCTGCCCAGCCTTGCACACAGCAGGCACTTAATAAATACCTATTAGACTGAATCTGCACATCCTTTTCACACAAACTCCCGTGTGTCCTTACATACCATTCATATTTTTCTGGCCAAATCGCTTCCCTGGGCCACTTTGAATGTTCTAAATTACTTGGATGGAAATTGGACTCTAATGGAAAAAGCAAAAAATTCAAATCCTTCATCAGACAATCAGAAGGCCTGTAACCATGGACAAAACAGCAATTAAAAAGCCCATTCTCCTTATAAACTTGTGGAAGGAGGGAAGGAGGGAGGGAGAAAGGAAAGAAAGAAGGAAAGAAAGAAGGAAAGAAAGGAGGAAAGGAAGGAGGGAAGAAAGGAAGGAGGAAAGATTTTCCAAGTGCTTACTATGTTGACCTGGGAGGTAGGTCTTATTATAGCTTCACTTTTACAGTGGAGAGAGTTGAGGCAGACAGAGGAAGTGACTTGCCTGAATCCAGCACTTGAAGTCGGGTCTAACAGCTACAGTGTTTCAGTCAGTTTCCAGGGATGTTTCTGTTTCACACACATTGTGACACACTCCCTGCTCTTGAGCCTAGTGACGTGTAATTACTGAAATATGGTGGAGTACTCTACTGCAATGTAATAAGCATTGAGATGTAAGGGTGGCTCACGGATTCACTCTGCTCAAAGGAGCCACTACTTGTGTTAACAGGTGGACTTGCCTCTTCCAAGACTTCTTCCTTGACTGCATCTATTACTCATGGAAAATCAGTACCTATTCTGGGTCTCTTCAAGGCTGTCTATAGCAACTCCTTTTCACTTTAACAAACCATCTTTTCAAAGTGTATGAAAAAATCTTCACTCCTAATGATCAGCTCTCGGGTAATGAGCACTTCTGCAACTGGACAGGCCCCTTGCTGAGCCCCTCACCCAAAACCTCTGCAACATAACAGGATGAGGTCCAAGCCTCCAAAAAGAAGCCAAAGGATCAGAGATCTGGAGCTAGAAGAGACTAAAGACGTCTTCTGGTCCAACTCCAATTTTACAGACAAGGTAACTGAGACCCATGACCTTTAACTCCAAATCCATTGTTCTTTCTACTCCATAATCACTCAAGACAGAAGCCTAGTCACATACACAGGAAACCCCAAGTGGTGAAAGTGTCCCTCCCACCCATGATACAACATGCAGGAGGATGACAGCTTAGAGAGCACCTTCAGCAATACCTATCCTTGGACAGCGAACTGGGCCCAGAACAGACCGAAAACAGCCAAGTGGGATGGAATGGATGCCTGTCTGCCTCTGGCTGGTCTCTGTATACAGCCATCCCACCTTCCTCCAGAAACAAAGGCCCACCTTCTTAGCTCTGGTAGTAACCTCAAAAGGAAGAGAGCTGATGATGGAGAGCTCCCACAGAGGTAGAAGGTGGCTCTCACACACGCCCGGTGGGGAAAAGCCACCAAAAGGATGTGCACCCAGTGAGAATGAGGTCCAGGAGCTCCACCGGCATCCACACACTGCTAAGCTTAAGGACACAAGGAAGGCTCCAGCAGGCTGACTGGGCCATCCTACAAACTATGAACCGAGTGGGGCTGGGATAGGCTAGGGCAGCCCACCATCCTCTAGAGAGGGACACCCAGCCTTATCTTGTATTCATGAAACAGCCAGAACGATTGCCTTCTCAAGAGAACATCAACTCCCTGGGGAAAGACCTGATGCCTTTCATTCCTCTTCTATCCCTTCAAGTGCCTTGCAAAAACCTGGATTCAACTCTGAATAAATGAATGGAGACCGGAGACTCACTGCCATTCACCATCCATTCATTTATCTGGCAAACATTTATTGATCCAGGCCCTGTGATAAGTGCTGGCAGGAAATCAGAGCAGGCCCAACCCTGAAAAGAAATAAAGGTCTAGCAGGTGGCAAAACCCTGCACATCAGAAGGGTCTTCAGAGGGGCAACACCTGAAGCACCTTGCTCACAACAACCCTGCCGGAAAGGCTAGTTTCCTGGAGAAAAACCCCCACTGATAATGGGGTCAGAGAATCTGAGTTCAAATCTCAACTCTGCTGCTTATCAGTCAGACGATTTTGGTCAAGTCCCTCCCCATCCTGGACCTCAGTTCACTCATCTGTTAAATGAGCGCATCGGGCCTCTGGAGGCCCGGTAACAGCATCCCAGCAGACAGCAAGAGGGTCAAAGCTGACATTCAGTCACTAAGCTGATCCTCTGCAATTCCAGTGCGAGTCTCCCGGCTTCCATCCAGAGCCCTTTCTACTAGAATGAGGCCCAAACAGAACATTTCCAGCTGTGCAGTCTGGGAAGCCTCCGTGGAGGCACTGAACTGGCTGGGACCCGCTTTGTTCTGGGAGTGGGGAAATCCAGCCTGTCACTTTCTTGATTTTCAAGAGTTACAGAAGAATGACCCAAAGGAGGGGTGGGTTGGTCACAGGGGAGAACAATGGACATGCACAGGTATGGCCCAAATGGGAAAGGAGGCCGGGTCTCCTGCACACTGGCCTCCACAAAGCAAAGGCCTTGTGGGAGAAGATCAGCAAAGAAGGACCGGGAGCAGCAGGCCCCCCAAAAGTCAAAATCATTGCGTCCCAAACTCTTCCAAGAAGATCTCAAAGCGCGTTTCCTAGAGCAGCCCAGGTAATTTTTCTCGGATCAGTACAGCACTTCCCCCGGACCCCCTCAGCTCGATCTTCTCCCGTCTCTCAGTTATCCGGGTAAGGCCGGTCAGCCAAGGCTACAAGACGCAGACCCTTGGCCAAAGTTCACGGCAGGGGAGGCTGCAGCCAGCGCGCACCGAGAAAGTCGTCCACCCCCTCCCCCCTGCGCCCTGCCCGCAGGGGGCGCTCTGCACCTGGACCTCCGGGGGGCCACAGGGGCTCCCTCTTCAGCCGGGCGCTGGCCCGATGACGCCCCCTCCGGCAGCCCCCGGAGCAGCCTTCGCGGGGGCAGCCTCCCTTCCCGGGCAGCCCCGCTCTTGGGCCGGAGGAGAAGATGACCACCAGCTCCGGCCACATGGCCGCCTACCTTGGGGTTGCGAGCACGCTCCCCCGAGCACCCTCGCCTCCCCCCCTCCCCGGGGGCCCGGGGATAGGGTCTGAGGAGGGAGCGGGGGTCAGGAGGGGAGTCCGAGGCCGGGCAGCGTCGGCGCCGCAGTGCTGGGCTGCAGGGAGCCGGCAGCCGGCGCCTTTTTCAAACGGCCTCGCTTCCCGCCGCCGGGCCGGGCCGGGCAGGGCCCCCCGCTCCGCACGCTGTCACCGCTCGCTTGCTCACTCACCATTGTGGTTGACCCAGGTCGGCTTCAGGAGCTTCATTGTTCGGCCGCCGGGGCCGGGTCCGAGGCCGAAGCCGCCCCC
>JAJPUD010006892.1:45141-66995 GCA_023553655.1 Myrmecobius fasciatus | reverse complement strand
CCCTACGCCGGCGGCCTGCGTTGTAAATGTCCTTCCCCTCGTCCCATGTTCTAAGTACCCTCCCTCCCTGAATTCCATGTTCTAAGAGCACCACATTCCATGTTCTAAGTGTTCTCTTCCACATTCTAAGTTCTAAGTATCCCACCACCACATTCCATGTTCTAAGTACCATTCCCCACCACAATCCATGATCTAAGTGTCTTCCCCCCATGCCATGTTCTAAGAACCCTTCCCCCCACATTCCATGTTCTAAGTATCCTTCCCCACCACATTCCATGTTCTAGGTATCCTCTCCCATATTTTATACTCAAAGAACCTTCCCCGTGATGGTCCAAGTTCTGAATTCCCTCCCCCTTATTCCATGTTCTAAGTGTCCTCCCCCCACATTCCATGCTCTAAGAGCCCCTCCTCCATATTCCATGTTCTAAGTGTCCTCTCCTATATTCCATGTTCCAAGGGCCCTCCCTGTGAAAGTCCAAGTTCGTGTCCTCCATATTCCATGTTCTAAACATCCTCCGCACATTCCATGTTCCAAGCCTGCCCTTCCGGCATTCTATGTTCTAAGGGACCTCTGCCCAACCCTTGGCATCCCATGTTCTAAGGGTTCTCCCCACACACCTCTGACATTCCCTGTTCTAAAAGCCCCTCCCAACTTTGACATTCTCTGACCCCATATTCTCTGTTCTTAGGGTCCTGCTCTGTTCCAAAGCCCTTCCCGGCGCCAACATCCCCCATCTCTGTGATTGTCTTTTCTAACTCCTCTCGGCCGCACCATTGCCTATTCCTGGTTCCTTTACCTCACAATTCCCAGGACCCCAGATTGCAAGGCACAGGAGTGTCTGACGGAGGCAAGGTAAGCAGGGATCCCTCTCCCCTCTCCCCCCTCCCCCCCATCCCCACCTTCCTGATGGCCAGTGCGGCCCCTCCCCATGATCTCCCCATCCTTTAACTCCTGCACTAGGAGTTGGAGAACTCTTAAGAGGGAAGGATCTAGAGGGGAAGGGACCTTCTGAAATTATCTCAGCCCTCTCTTAATCTTACACTTGCTGACACTGAGGCTCAAAAACCTTCAAAGGCTCCCTGCTGGCTGTGGAATAAGGTCACAGGGTCACAGAAAATTGGAATCGAAATGATATTTTAGACCCCAAAGCACCGTAGACATGCTAAGGGGGAGGAGGCAGAGGTGCCTGAGTGCCAAGAGGGCCAGGTTCGAGTCCCAAAGACTTGAGATTTGAACTCAAGTTCATCTTTCTTGCTGTGTGACCCTGAACAAATCCCTTACCTGCTCTCTGACTCAGTTTCCTCAACTGTGAAAGGGGGAATCATGGGAGCCCCTACCTCATGAAGTTGTGAGGATTAAACACGTAATATCTGTGAAGTGAAGCTTACTAAATGCTTGCCTGGTTTTATTGGGGGTGGTTGGGTTTTTAAAGCAAAAGGTGCTAGAAAGAATTGACTAAATCTTTATATTCTCTTTATAATTGAATAAGGAGGGGCCTTAGCCACCAGGCCCTACTCCCTTATGATTCAGGAGAAAAGGGCAGGAAAGGACACAGTGGGGGGTGGTATGGGACCAGAATCAGACATGGCACAGACCTTAGAGACCATAGGGGGAGAGGGAGACTTCATGATATAGAGGAAGGAGGAAGGAGGGCAGGAGTGGTGTTCACCTCTGCATGCCCACTTTCCCTACCACGGAGGCACTTTGCACCCCCTACCTTGCCAGTGCGGGTAGAGCTTCCGGGAATGGCTCTAGCCAGAACTTTAACTGTCCAGACTAAAATGTTCTCTTTTCTGCTAGGGCCAGAGGGTGGAAATTACAGTTTGCCCACAGCACAAATGCCATGCTGCCAAGAAGGCTCTGGTTTTCCTGGCTCAGTTGCCCTCAGTATGACGCCCCGAAAGTCACAGCAATCTGGAAGCCAGGATTCCAGGTGAATGCCAGTGGGCCCCGGAGGTGCTAGATTGCCAGGGAAGCAAGCCCAGATGGCCTTTGGACAGAGGCGACTGTGTTTTATAGAAACTGAACTAAATAAGGAAGCTAATCCCCTTCCCCACTCCCAAGGAGGTGGGAGATTAGAGGGGAAAATAGGGCAAGGAGGAGGAGCATTCATAACTTTGTGAATTATACCATAAAAGCTAATCCAACTCTTCATGGCCGAATGGAAGTGGGGCGCAAGGAATTTCAGCCCCTAAACTCAGGTAAACACCAAAAGTGGGGGCTGGAGCAATTGGCAAAGAGCCTAAATAGCCCCCAACTCTCTTTTTGAAAGAGAAGGAGTAACATGAAACCTACCTGGCCATAGGTTAGCGAGGGCCAGTGTGACTGTGTTTCAGTCATGAGAGAGGAGGGGAAGGAGATTGAAATTTGGGAGAAGAAGAAAGTGAAATCCAGGACCTCCCATCCAGTTTAAAGCAAAGCCCAAAGCATTGGTCCCCCAAGTGGTAGTCTTGAATCCTGTCATTTGAATCAATCTATGAGTCAGTCACTCCCATCCTAATGAAAGTAACTAAAGGTGACCTTTTTACCACTGATCAACTCTTTGGGATCAAATGATATAATCAATCAAGGGTCAAGGATATTGCCCCCACATCCAGAATCCTCTGCTCCTCAACTTCCTTCCTTCCTTCCTTCCTTCCTTCCTTCCTTCCTTCCTTCCTTCCTTCCTTCCTTCCTTCCTTCCCTCCCTCTCTCCTTTTTTCTTTCTTTCTTTTCCTTCCTTTCTTTTTTTTGTCTTGCTTTGTTTTTGTCTATTTTTCTCTTTCATATACCTTTCTCCTCCCTCCTTTCCTTCCTTACTTCCTTCTTTCCTTCTCCCTTTTTTCTTTCTTTCCTTTCCTTTCTTCCTTCCTTTTTTTTTTTTTTTTTTGTCTTGCTTTGTTTTTGTCTATTCTTTCTTTTTTATAAACCTGGTACTTAGTAGGTTCCTAAAAAATGCTCATTGACTTGAGCCATTAGATAACACAAAATGAGGCTTTATGGGAAGTTTTCTGAGATTGGCTGATGGGACTAAATTGTACATTTTGTCTCTTCTGTAAAAACCAGTTCATCTCAGTATTTCAGTGAGAGGCCATCTTAGAGCAGCTTCAACTCAGTCTCTGAGAGGGAATTGCTTTGAATTAAGGAGGAAAGCAAGCCTCTATCTCTTTTTCCTACAGGACCCCAGTTAGGGAACTTGGAAAGGCCAAGTATTTTGGCCTTCTATGGCTATCCTAGCATCCACAGTGGCTGACAGCAGGGATCAGGAACAAGACAAACCATACCAAAGCAAGGCAACTTCCAGGCTCTGTAAAGGCCAACAGAAGTTGTGAATTACCCCCAGGTTGAATATTTCCCTAAATTTCTGTTCACTTTCCTTGGAGCAAGGGAATGTGTTCTTAATTTGAAGGGATCTTTTAGTACCAAGAAAGCATTTTGCTTTAGTAAATACCCATTTCTAAAAGCTAATTAAGTCAGATTTACTCATTGATACTCAAAAGAAGGAGTATATCAATGTTGATTCATGAGTATAATTAGGATGAGAAACTGTCCCTGCCCTTCAGATTATCCAATTAAGTTCTAGGGACTTAATCTGGCTGTGTGAATGGGAGTAGGGGACAGTAAACTCTTAAATCCTCTCTCTCTTGACTGCTGGGGAGTTTCTCCTGAGCTGCCTAAGAGTTTGGCCAGGAGGAACAAAAAGATCAAGAATTTCAAGGAATTAATGATAAGGTATGGGAAGGGACTGGACCTTGAAAAATATCAGCTCTCAAACTATACTGTGACTGGAGTGTATTATATCAGTAAAACAACCTGAGATTGGGGAAGAACTAGAGAGGTCGACCAGTGATTAGTCACACAATATACAGAAGTACATGAGCACTGGAGCCTGGTACTAGATTAAGACAAAGACTCCATATTATTGTTCTATAAGAAACCACCAGCAGGATGATTTCAGAAAGGTCTGGAGAGACTTAACAGGAACTGATGCTAAGGGAAGTGAGCATAATCAGGAGACCATTATACACTGCAACAACAAGACTGCTCTTGTCTTGATCAATGATCAATTCTGATGGATGTGGCTCTTCTCAACAATGAGATGATTCAGGGCAGTTCCAATGATCTTGTGATGAAGAGAGACATCTACACCCAGGGAGAGGATTGTGGGAACTGAGAGTGGATCACAACATAACATTCTCATTCTTTTTGTTGTTGTTCATTTGCATTTGTTTTCTTGTTCATTTTCTTTCCTTTTTGATCTGATCTTTCTTGTGCAGCAAGAGAATTGTCTGACTGGGGGCAGCTAGGTGGTGCAGTGGATAGAGCACCAGCCCTGAAGTCAGAAAGACCTGAGTTTAAATCTGGCCTCAGACAACACTTCCTAGCTGTGTGACCCTGGGCAAATCACTGGGCAAGTCACAGCAAGAGAATTGTATAAATATGTTTATAAATATTGGATTTAACATATATTTTGACATGTATAACACATGTTGGCTTGCTTGCCATCTAGGGGAGGGGATAGGGGAAGGAGGGGAAAATTTGGAACACAAGACTATGCAAGGGTCAATGTTGAAAAATCATCCATGCATATGTTTTGAAAATAAAAAGCTTTAATTTAAAAAAAAGACACCCAACAAAACAAAAAGGTAAAGATTCCAGCTATTGGGGGGGGCAAGAACTCTATTCCATAAATACTGCTGGGAAAACTGGAAAGCAGTCTTGTAGAAACTAGACGTAGACTAACATCTCACACCATATACCAAGATGAACTAAAAATAGGTACATGATTTAAAGAATGATGTCATAAATGAATTAGGGAAGTATGGAAGAAATTATCTGTCAGATTTATGGTTTAAAAAAAAATTTCTGACTAAACAGTGACAGAATTCACAAAAGCTAGAATGGACATTTTGAGGAAGATTTCTCCATTCAGTTAAATGGTCAGTTTTTATTGGAACACAGTAGACCTACAATGACTTTTTTATAGACCTGCAATGACCATTTTATAGGGTGATAAGATTGAAAATGGGAAGGGAGGTTAGAGATGATGTACTCCAGGGCCTTCACTTTCCAACTGAGCGACAGCCAGAAAGTGCCTTGTCTGAGATATATGGCAGGGAGCTAGTACATGTGCCAAATGCCTCTGTAACTTCTCTCCATGTTGAAATGAGGGCGCCTGTTGCTGGGAGGATTGTGAGAGCTTGTAATAGGAGAGCGGTGGAGAAATTCTGGAGCAAGCTGAGGTGTTTTGTAAATGGGTTAGACCAGATAACTACATAACAGAAAGTAACCTTTTGATTGGCTGATGTTTCAGAATAGGAACTTGGAAAATCTTCAAAGGAGGCAGGAGTCATTTAGGGACACTGATCAATGCAATGGCCAGCTGGAGCTCCTGAGAACTTATTTGACAGATGCTGCCCACCTCCTGACAGAGAAGGGATGGATTCAGAGTACACACTGAGACATAGAATTTTTGGACATCATCAATTAAGGGATTTTATTTTGCTTGACTGTGTAATGGGAGTTTTATTTTTCTTCCTTCTCAGTGTGGGGGTGAAATGGGCTGGGGTGCGGGGGATGAGAAGGAGAGAAGACAGATTTTCATTAACTGAAAAACATGAAATTTAATCTTTAAAAACAGGCCTTAATTAGCCTCCATCCTTCTGTTCAAATTGTCTTTCTTGGTTCTGACTCCTTAACAAACAAACAAACAAACAAACGAATGAATGAATGAAAAAATAAAACCTCTATTGAGAACCTTTTCCCCAGTAGAGTCAGGAGTTTCATAAAAAATGGATCCATGTTCCCTGTCTGCTTTGCATCTTGTTTTACATTTTAGGTGAAGGGATAGGAGGCTCTGACCTTGTAAGTTAAAAAAAAAAAAAAAAAAAAAAAAAAACACAAAACAAAACCAGGAGACAAAGCTCTTAGGATTTGAGCTGGTTGAATCCCTGCCTGGTTTTTCAGCTTGCCTAGCATCAATGGCCTGAGAACAAAGAGTGACCTTTGAGACCCAAGCCACAGGCAGCTGAGATGAGATTATCCAACACTCATGGCACATCTGGACATGAACTAAGTGGGACGAATGTTACATGGAAAATGTGCTCTTCCCAAGGTGCTGTAGGTGACATTGTGCCCCTAAGGTATTAGGAGGAAGTATTTGTTTCCTTCTATTCTTGTTGTGGTTTAGAAGTAAATGACCATTTGTAAAAGCCAATTGGTATTAAAAGAGTTAAAAGGTACTAGCAAATAATGCCCCAGTACCACACAGTGGGGGGAAAACTGGCTTGAGCCAGTAGCATTAGAAAAGAAATATCCCTAGGACCCTAAGGAGGAGCATGTAGCCAACCTGACTGTGGGATAGTGGGCTATCTCATATAAAGTGGTGTGGCTGGCCAGCCAAGAGAAGCTTCAACCAAAGCCCTGAGTGAGAATATTTTGCTGTTTTTATGCCACTGACTGATATGGAAGGGAACTTAGAAATTGCCTAATTGAACCCTTCATTTTACAGATGAGGAAACTCAGTTGCCCAATGCCAAGTTGTATTTCACAGATTTGTACCAGTCCAATATTGCACCCATCTACCAAGCATGGGCAAGGCTAGGCACTAGGAATATAAACAATGGATGAAATGCATTTATTAAGTGCTTACAGTGTGCTAAAGAAAAAATAAAATGAAGAACAGGCCCTGCCTCCCAAGAGCTTACTTCCGACTCCAGGACAAAGCATGTAAGCAAACAAGGCCATATGTGACAAGTGAAGAGAGAGCCATGCAACCATCTAAGGCATTGGGGCCCTCCAAGGGAATATAAGGATCCCCTGGGGACATGTGCACTTAGAAAACCACACAGGAAAAAAAAAAAGAAAGAAAGAAAAAAGTAAAAAGAAAACCATATAGTAACATTCGTTAGCTATGTCTTACTATATTTGTATTTATTTTGTCAAATGTTTCCCAGTTATCCCAGTCTTGCTCAGACTGCACTCAGGATCGATGTGGGCTAAATGTGGCTCCTTTGACATCTCTGATCTCGGGAATCAGGCTCCAGGTCTTCAGATTACAAATATGGTGCTCTTTTATCAGACAAGTCTGTGATCCTAATTTTCTTTCTTTTTTTTAATTTTTAAAAAATTTATGGATAATTTTCAATATTCACCCTTCCAAAACCTTGTGTTCTAATTTTTTCTCTCCCTTCTCCCCACCTGCTCCCCTATTCAGCAAATAATCCAACATATGTTAAACATGTGCAATTCTTCTATACCTTCTACAATTATTTTGCTACACAAGAAAAATCAAATCAAAAAGGAAAAAATGCAAGCGAACAACAACAAAAAGAGTGAAAATACTATGGTGTGATCCACATTTAGTCCCCATAATTCTCTCTCTGGGTGCAGATGGCTCTCTTCATCACAAGACCATAGAACTAGTCTGAATCATTGCTGATGAGAGCCTCCTCCGCCAGAATTGATCATCATATAATCTTTCTATTGCTGTGTCTAATTGTGATCTTCATTTTCATAAGCTTTGGTTTGCATTTTTTGACCAAAGTATAAGAACATCAGCTGATGTTAGGGAGCTCACAGGATAGATGAGAAGAAAAGAGAACTGAGGGCTGCTGGAATTGAGACTAGAGAGTATTGGGTGCTAGGATGGGTAGCACTGGCACATGGGAGGGGGGTAAAGCCAGTGGCAGGGAGCTTTCAGGGAAGACTTGGGCCTTCCCAGAAGTATCTGCTGGATCCTTTGTGAAATCTGAATCCCCAAGCAAATTCTACTTCTTTCTGAAGGCCCACAGAACTTAGTGCTGGCTCTCTACATTGTGCATTACAGTTATTTCTGTCTTTATCTTATCTCCCCACCAGCCTGTGGGCTGTAGGTAGCAACCCAAGTCTTATCTCAACTCTGAGTATCTCCCAGGGTTCTAAGCTCACATATGTTTGCCAAAAGGGATTTGCACCTGTTTCTGCCACCAGCCTCAATTTCACCTGCTTCAGGATCAGGCAAGATGGCATCTTCCCCTTCCAGTTGAACGTTGGCTTATAGGGTGAGGTAGGGGACCCAGCTGGCTCAAGATCCTTACCTAGAGCAGGACTGGCTGGAGAGGTTTAGTTGGGGAGAGCCAGCTTTGCAGCTCAGAAGATCTCATGTTTAGGACAAGATCTGGAGGCACAGGGCAGGAAGGGAGGGAGGTACCCATGACAGAGATGGGAAAATTCTCTGAGCCCTGATAACCTTGAGGTTGGGCCAGGAGATGTGGGCCCTTTTTAGGTAAAATGTCATATCCTATTTGAAAGCTTTCTAAAAAGCATGTACAAAAAGTCCACCTTTTTAATATTAAAAAATAAATAAAAAGCAATGAAATATTTCAGTAACCTGGCCATCTCTCCATTGACCCAAATTCTGGTAGAAGACCTTGGTCTTTTTTGTGAGTGGTTCTGGCCAAAGAATCCATCCACCTGTGGCTGACTGAAGGAGGATCCTCCCTTACCTACATGGTCTGGTTCTCAGACAGCAGAAGTATCTAACCAATGACCAGTCTGTTCTTGAAGCCCTTCCCACTTAGAAGGATTTGCTGGAACTTGGATTCGATGGCACACAAAGTCTTCCAGGGGCTTCATCCATGGATGAAGAAGAAGACTAGGAAGTGATTAGAATATGGGTTGGTGTAAGGAACTCCCCATGAGTACAACCCCCAAACCCTTTCCCAAAGCAGATTGGTAATGCCTTTGTCAAACTTTTTTAATTTAAAAAAACAAACAAACAAACAAACAAAAAACCATTTAAAACAGAGGACTAAGCTTCTGCCTAAATGTCAATTTTTTTAACTGGGGTTTCTGAGCAATTGTAATTGTGTTGCTAACTTTTTGATCATATGAACTCCACAAAGCCTTAGAGGAGGAGACCAAATGGACCTAAGGGGGCATCAAATGTCCCTCAGGCTAGAAAAAGATGACCTGATGGTTGTATGAGACCCTCCCTGATTTCATGGCACCCCAGGCGTCCACCATCTCTGAATCTGACCATGCTCATGTTCATTACTTTGCAACATTACTAAACCACCTCTTCTCTGCCATCCCCTTCCTCTTTTGCCTTCATTCTTTCCCAACATGGAGGTATTTTCCATTGAGTCCTATTTTCTCATTATGTGGTCAAAGTGTTTCAGCTTCAGCTTCACTACTTGACTTCCCAGTGAATGGTATGAATGAATTTCTTTAAGCATTGACTGATTTGATATAGATGATTGACTCAAATTTATAAGAATATAAACCATTCCCCAATTGATAAATGGCCAAAGGATATGAAAAACAACAACAAAAAAGGATATGAACAGACAATTTTCAGATGAAGAAATTAAAGTCATTTCTAGTCACATGAAAAAAATGCACTAAATCACTATTGATTAGAAAAATGCAAATTAAGACAACTCTGAGGTACTACTTTATCCCTCAAATTGACTAAAATGACAAAAAAGATAACTATGGATATTGGAGGGGATGTGGGAAAACTGCACCATTAATGCATTGTTGGTTGAGTTGTGAAATTATTCAACCATTCTTGAGAGCAATTTGGAACTATGGCCAAAGGGCTATAAAACTGTGCATCCCCTTTGATCCAGCAGTGTCTCTACTGGGCCTACATCCCAAAGAGATCATAAAAGAGGATACACATGTATAAAAATGTTTGTAGTAGCCATTTTTTAATAATATATTTTATTTTCAAAATATGTACAAAGATAATTTTCAACATTTACACTTGCAAAACCTTGTGTTCCAAATTTTTTCTCCCTCCCTTACTTCCCAACCCTCCCCTAGACATATATTAAACATGTATAATTCTTCTATACATATTTCCACAATTATCATGTGGAAGAAAAATCACATCAAAAAAAGAAGCAAGCAAACAACAACAAAAGTGAAAATACTATGTTGTGATTCACATTCAATCCCCATAATCCTTTCTCTGGATGCAGATGGCTTTTTCCATCATGATGAATCTTTTGGAGTTGCCTTGAATCACCTCATTGTTGAAAAGAGCCACATCTATCACAATTGATCATCACATAATCTTCTTGTTACTGTGTACAATCTTCTCTTGTTGCTACTTGCTTCACTCAGCATCAGTTCATATAAGTCTTTCCAGGCTTTTCTGAAATCATCCTGCTGTTCGTTTCTTAAGGAACAATAATATTCCACAACTTATTTAGCCCTCAAGTGATGGGCATCCATTCAGTTTTCAATTCCTTGCCATTTGCATAGTCAAAGGACAAAACCTTTTGTTGTTGTTTATTTGTTTAGTTTTTTCCTACCTTTTGATCTGATTTTTCTTCTGCAGCATGACGAATATTTAGAAGAATCGCACATGTTTAAAACTATTGGATTTCCTTCATAAAGGAAGGAAAAGGCCCCACATGTGCAAGAATGTTTGTGGCAGCCCTTTTTGTAGTGGCTAGAAACTGGAAATTGAATAGATGCCCTTCAATTGGAGAATGGCTGAATAAATTATGGTATATGAATGTTATAGAATATTATTGTTCTGTAAGAAATGACCAGCAAGATGATTTCAGAGAGGCCTGGAGAGACTTACATGAACTGATGCTGAGTGAAATGAGCAGAACCAGGAGATCATTATACACGGCAACAACAGTACTATATGACGATCAATTCTGATGGACATGGCTCTCTTCAACGATGAAATGTTTCAAACCACCTCCAATTGTTCACTGAAGAAAGCCATGTGCACCCAGAGAGAGGGATGCGAAATGTGGACCACAACATAACATTCTCATACTCCTTGATTGATGTTTGCTTGCGTTGTGTTTCCTTTATCTGATACATCATTTGTGTAGATAAGATTTTTCTTGCACACCAATGATAAGTTTGGAAATATGTATACATATATTCGATTTGCCAATATTTTAACATGATTGACATGTGGTGGATATCCTGCCATCTAGGGGAGGGGTGGGGAGTTGGGGGGAAAAGTTTGTAACGGAAAGCTATGTGGGGGTTATTGTTGAGGAATTACCCACACATATGTTATGCAAATAAAATAAAAATTTAAAAAAAAAAAAACTATTGGATTTCTTACTGTCTGGGGGAGGAGTCAAGAGGGAAAGGAGGGAGAAAAATTTGCAACACAAGGTTTTGCAAAGGTGAATGCTGAAAGTTATCTCTGCATATATTTGTAAAGCTAAAAAATTATTAAAATTGGAAAAAAAAAAAGTATTGACTGATTTGACCTCCTGGCTGTCTAAGGGATTCTGAAAAGTCTTCTCCAGCACCACAATTTAAAAGTTTTGATTTTGTAGTACTTAGCTTTCCTTATAGTGCAGCTCTCACGGCCATACATTGCTACTGGAAAAACCAAAGGTCTAACAATACTGATCTTTATTAACAAGGTGATGTCCCTGCTTTTTCGTATGCTGTCCAGATTTGCCATGGCTTTCCTTCCAAGGAGCAAGCGTCTTAATTTCATGACCACAGTTGCCATGTGTGGTGAACTTTGAACCCAAAGATATAAAATCTGGCCTTTTTCTATTTCTTCTCCTTCTATTTGCCAGAAAGCAATGGGACTAGTGGCCAAGATTTTAAATTTTTTGATGATAAGCTTCAAATCAACTTTTAAACCTTCCTCTTTCGCCATCATTAAGAGGCTTAATTCTTCTCCACTTTCTGCCATGAGTGGTATCATCTGTACATCTCAGATTGTTTATGTTTCTCCCAACAAATTTAATTCTAGCATTTGATTGATCCAGCCTGCCATTTGGCATGCTGCACTCTGCATATTATTGTAACTGGTTATAGTTTATTAAATCTCCAGAGACAAAAAAGGTAGGGAGGAAAAAAGTGGAAAACATTGTTCTTGGTCCCCTTTACTTTCTGAACAAATACTATTATTCCCACTTTGTAGATGAAGAAAACTGAGGAAAGCAGGAACTGAATTTTACTGTGTACATATTATGGGCACCCTTTGCACCTGAAATTATAGTATCATCACAGCAGAGAGTTGGGAAAGATGGCAGAAGCTACTGAGCCCAACCTGCATCTTTTACAGATGAGAAAATTGAGACTCAACTTCAGTAACTTGCCCAGGACTGCCCAGCTACTCAGAGTCTGAGGAGGAGCTGATTTCTGGTCTTCCTGACTAAAATCAAGGGTCCCATTCAATTTTCTGTCTTGTAGTACCCTAAATCAATGATGGGAGGAGGGCTTGTCAATTGACACAGAAACTAAGATCAGAGTGAAGGCCAAGACATTAAATGACATCCACAATAGAGAGGGCACAGTTATGTGGGGGACAATAGCGACTACAAAAACAATCAGAGATTCTCAGAGAAAGAAAAAGCAAAAAAGGAGTTTATTACGATCTCAGAGAAAGGGCATCTCCCATCTGTTTGTCAGTAAAAGGAATGCAAAACACAAGATTAAATACCAGAATGCAGAAGTCCCCATCCCTTGCCGGGCCTTTTCTCCTATTGTTTGGGGGGACTCTTATATTCTAATCAGAAATCAATCTAACCCAGAAACAAAAGAATAAATTTCCTTTAAAAGAAGTATTTGAATGCTATTTAAGAGGTGCTGGGAAACAGGAGAAGACGAACACCTGCAACTTTCTTAGCTGTATACTTGTTATTATAAAGTCTCAAGTCACAATTAAGGTAGAGTTTAAGGCTATATCCCCATGAGAGCATCTTCACTCAGTTAATTCCACACAGTTGGGCAAGCTGCACCAGAGCAGAAAAGTCATGGTTGCTTAGCAGCATCAATAACAGAAAGATAGGAAGGGCTGCTTTGGGATTTAATAAAAATATCTTTCACAAAGTGAACTTATCAGTGATACTGAACACTGTATAATTATAATGATCAAGTTTGGGCCTGGAAGAACACAGTCAATGTGGAGCTGAGGTGGGGGATTATGGGACATGGTATAAGTTGTGCTTGATGAAAGTTGGACATTGATTAGTTTTGCTAAATTTCTTTTTCTTCTCTCCTCTTATTCTTTATTACAATATTGGGGTGAGAAGAGAGGCAGCTGTTGGGCAATGTGAGTGATGCAATATCAATAAAATAGAAAAAGAAAGAAAGAAAGAAAATTATTCACAACCCCTTTCTGCCTTGGTTTCTTCCTTCATAAAGTGAGGGTTTGGACTAGCTAGACTCGAAGGATCTTTCCCATGATTTCTCCATGCTGGGTCCTGAATCAATTGACCTTGTATTGGTCCCTGCAGAACCAATTTCCCAGTATACAGAGGAGCTGGTCTGTTTGCAGTTGGATGCAACTTTCTCTCTGCATGTGGACCTCAGTAGAGCAGACAGATGGGTAAGGGAATGAGTAATTTTTAGGCAAGAGTATTTCTTCTGTCACAGGTTGAGAATCTTTGATTCATTTATTCATTCAGCAAATGTTGATTAAACATTTACAATGGGTGGAATTCTGTATGAGGCCCTGAGGGAAATAAAAAGTTTCAATAAGATGCTGTCCTCAGCCTGATGGAGTATGGAGTCCAACCTGGGAAAAAGACACAAGCATATATTACCAAAATGCCCTAAATTACATGATAAATGTGTTAGGAGAAGCTCTGATACAACGGATCATCCCAGGAAGGTTTCATAGAGGAAGGTATTTGGGAGGATAAGAAAAGGTAATGAATGTTGCTGAGCTGCAAAAAATGGTGAATGGGAAGAATCCAAAGAAACTTGGAAAAAACTGGTATAAACTGAGCCAAAGTGAAGGAAGCAGAACCAGGGAAACATATCCACATTGATTCTAATTTTAATGGCAAGAACAAAAGCAACAACATTATTGAAAGTAAATGTTTTGTGATTGTAACATTGTTACCCCAAAGAAGAACATGAGAAGGCACTTTCCCTTACTTCCTTGTAGAGGTGGGGGACTGTGGGTAGGAAATACTATACACAGTGTTTTTACTTCTACTGGTGATGCTGAACTGTATTATTTCTCCTCTTTTTAAATTCTTTATTATCAAGAATGACTGGGAGGAGGAATACATTGAGAAATGCAGGTAATGTAAAAGCAAAATATATCAGTAAAATGTATTTTTTTTAAAAAGCAATATGAACACATGTTTCTCTCCACCCCTATTCCCCACTCCTAAAAGAACGGGTGGGAATTCCACATGCAAAGAAAGGGAAGGAGGGCCTTTAGGCACAGAGCAAAGAGAGACAGGAGAGAAAAGGCAGTTTTAGGGACAGCAGTGAGTCATTTAGATATTTTGATCAGATGTTTTTCTCCAGAGAGGGGATTATCTTGGAAAGTCATAAAGGTGAGATGAGATAGGAAAGGGGCAGGACTAGATAAGAGATTGGGGAGAGTCCAAAATGCCAGGCAAAGGGGTTTAAACTGGTGAAGTGGGCAGAACATGAATTGCCAACAAAGGTTTTGTTTTTTTGTTGTTTTCTTGCAGAGAAAATTTCATGAAAGGTTTTTGGGGGGGTTTTTTGTTTGTTTTTTTGGGGGGTTTTTTGTTTGTTTTTTTTTAAATAGTACTTTATGCCCCCCCCCCCCCGCGCAATTGTATATTAAAGACAATGTTTAACATTCATTTAAAAAATTTGGGGGGAGGATTCTGGGAAGATGGTGGAGTGGGTTGGTGATTTCAAGTTCTCCAGATGTCCCCCACAAATAGAACAAATTTGTACTTCAGGGTGAACATAGAATAGTGAAAAATCAAGAAGATTTGGGGCAGAACTGGGGTTCTACAGGTACAACCAGAGAAGATCTGAAGAAAGACCAGGAATGGGGATTAAACTGTCCGAAGGCTACACACCTCCTGGCTAGCTCCTCTGAAACACCAAATAGGGAGCCTTGGGGTGAACTGGGTTTGGCTGGAGCCTCAAAAAGAATAGGACTGTTTGTGGAGTCGGGGTCTGAGTCCCAGAAGACTAAGGGACCCTTGGCCGATTGGGAATGCCAGGCCCAGCTGTGTTGCTGAGAGCAGCCCAGGGTGAGAAGGAACCAGCACACTGGCAGTGCAGGGGCAGTGGGGCAGGGACACTGTTGGCTGTAGGCACTTGCAAGAGCAGGGAGCTTTTGGTTTGGGGTTCCTGGTCAGAGGGGAGAGCTGAAGTGAAGGCAGAGGCACCATCCCCCACCCCACTTAGAAATGCTAACCCAAATACTTATTCAAAAAAATGAACTGACAAAGAAAAAAGACCCCCCCACCACCATAGAAACTTACCATGAGAACATGGAAGACCAGGCTTCATCTTCAGAGGAGGACACTGAAGTAAAAAAAAGCTTCTACCCCAAAGAGTACCATGAAATAGCTCCCTACCTAAAGAGAATTTATAAAACTCAAAAAAGAATTTAAAAATCAAATGAGAGACATTGAGGAAAAACTAAAAATATAAATAAAGAAAGAAAAACCATCCAAGAAAAACAAGATTATGAAAAAAAAAAGTTAAGAAACTACAAATGGGGGCGGCTAGGTGGCACAGTGGATAGAGCACCAGCCTTGAAGTCAGGAGGACCTGAGTTCAAATCTGGTCTCAGACACATAACAGCTGTGTGATCCTGGGCAAGTCACTTAACCCCAATTGCTTCAGCAAAAAAAAAAAAAAAAAAAAAGAAACTACAAATGGAGGTACAAAGTCTCAAAGATGAAAATAACTCTTTGAAAGTTAGAATTGATATTGTTCTATAAGAAATGACCAGCAGGACGATTTCAGAGAGGCCTGGAGAGACTTGCATGGACTGATGCTGAGTGAAGTGAGCAGAACCAGGAGATCATTATACACAGCAACAACAATATTACATGATGATCAATTCTGATGGACATGGCTCTCTTCAACAATAAAATGTTTCAAACCAGTTCCAATTGTTCAGTGATGAAGAAAGCCATATACACCCAGAGAGAGGGATGTAAAATGTGGACCACAACATAACATTTTCCTACTCTCTATTGATGTTTGCTTGCATTGTGTTTCCTTTCTCTGATTTTTCTTCTTGTAAATACGATTTTTCTTGCACAACAATGATAACTGTGGAAATTTTAAAAAAAAGTTAGAATTGAGCAAGAGAATGTCAGTGTTATTTGACAAGAAATAACATAAGAGATTCTAAAGAATCAAAAAAATAGAACAGAATAGGAAATATTTTATAATAAAAACAACATCTTGAGAGTAGATCAAGACAAGAAAATATAATAATAATAATAATCGGACTGCCTAAAAGTTGTGACCAAAAAGAGAACCTTGACACAATATTGCAGGAAATAGTCCATGAAAATTGTCCTGGAGTGATAGAACATGAGGGGAAGTAGAAAGAGAAAAAATCCACTTATCATTTCAAAGAGATCCTTTGTGGAAAACACACAGGAATATTATTGCCAAATTTTGAAACCTCCAGAGCAAGAAACAAGGAAAAAACAATTCAAACATGTTGGAGCTACAATTAGAATTGTATAAAAGGCCACAGGTCCTAGAATCATATCTATCAACAATCAACAGAACTAGGCCTATGGTCAAAAATATCATACCCAGCAGAATTATCTATAATATTGAATGAGGAAAAATGGACATTCAACAAACTTGCAGATTTTCTGGACTTTCTATTCGACCAAATCTGAAATTACCAGAAAATTTAACATATAAAAGTCAATATAAAAGTTCAATTTTAAGGAACTGTTTAAACATGGAAAAAAATTGTTTCATTTTTTTTTAACATGGGAAATGCACAATATATATTTAAATTTATTTATTTATTTATTTTTGCTTTTTGCTGAGGCAATTATTGAGGTTAAGTGACTTGCCCAGGGTCACACAGCTAGGGAATGTGAAGTGTCTGAGGTCAAATTTGAACTCAGGTCCTCCTGATTTCAGGGCTGGTACTCTATCCACTGCGCCACCTAGCTGCCCCTATGTTTAAGATTCACATCAACAATAGGGCAGCTCAAAAGAAAGACTGGCACAGTTAAGGTAAAAATAGTAATCATGTTATACAAATGAAATGTGGAGGAAGAATAGATAGAGAGGCATTAGAAGGGGTGAGAAGGGCTCATGGTTCTGAAAACCTATTCACATCAGCAATGGGTTTAATAGGCAACACAAATATATACCATGAAGGGTATAGCAAGGACAATTCAAAATATATAACAAATTACCAGATCAAGAAAAAACCATGCTGTGATCCACATTCAATCTCCATCGTTCTCCCTCTGGATGCAGATGGCTCTTTCCATCCTCAGTCTATTGGAATTGCCTTGAATCATCTCATTATTGAAAAGAGTCAGTTGATCATTGTTTATCATCCTCTTGGTTCTGCTCATTTCACCCAGCATCAGTTCAGTACATCTTCCCAGGCTTTTCTGAAATCAGCCTGTAGACTATTTATTCGTATGATTATAGATGGCTTTAACTTCTTCATCTAAAAATTGTCTATTCGACAATTTTCAGATGATGAAATTAAAACCATCTCTAGTCATATGAAAAGTTGCTCCAAATCACTATTGATCAGAGAAATGCAAATTAAGACAACTCTGAGATACCACTACACACCTGTCAGATTGGCTAAAATGACAGGAAAAGATAACGATGAATGTTGGAGGGGATGTGGGGGGGCTGGGACACTAATACATTGTTGGTGGAACTGTGAACGGATCCAACCATTCTGGAGAGCAATTTGGAGCTATGCTCAAAAAGTTATCAAACTGTGCATACCCTTTGACCCAGCAGTGTTTCTATTGGGCCTATATCCCAAAGAGATCTTAAAGGAGGGGAAGGGCCCCACATGTGCAAGAATGTTTGTGGCAGCCCTTTTTGTAGTGGTAGAAACTGGAAACTGAAGGGATGCCCATCAGTTGGAGAATGGCTGAATAAATTATGGTATATGAGTGTTATGGAATATTATTGCTCTGTAAGAAACGAGCAGCAGGACAATTTCAGAGAGGCCTGGAGAGACTTGCATGAACTGATGCTGAGTGAAACGAGCAGAACCAGGAGATCATCATACACAGCAACAACAGTATTACATGATGATCAATTCTGATGGACATGGCTCTCTGCAACAAAGAATTGTCTCAAACCAGTTCCAATTGTTCACTGAAGAAAACCATATACACCCAGAGAGAGGGAAATGAAATATGGACCACAACGTAACATTTTCATGATCTCTATTGACATTTGCTTGCATTGTGTTGCCTTTCTCTGATTCTTTTTTTTTCTTGTAGATGGGATTTTTCTTGCATAACTTCTCAAGCATTTCAACATTATTAACATGTAGTGGACTTCCCGCCATCTAGGGGAGGGAAGGGGACTGGGGGTAAAATTTGTAATGGAAAGCTTTGTAAAGATCAATGCTGGGGAACTACCCATACATATGTTATACAAATAAAAAGCTTTAATTAAAAAAAATGTCTGTTCATGGCTCTCTTCAACAATGAGATGTTTCAAACCAGTTCCAATTGTTCAGTGAAGAGAGCCATATACACCCAGAGAGAGGGATGTGAAATGTGGAGCACAACATAACATTTTCATGCTCTCGATTGATGTTTGCTTGCATTGGGTTTCCTTTCTCTGATGTTTTTTCTTGTAGATCCAACTTTTTTGTACAGTAATTTAATTGTGAAAATATATGTACATATATTCAATTTGTCAAGTATTTTAACATAATTAACATGTAGTGGACTTCCTGCCATCTGGGGGAGGGGTGGGGACTAGGGGGGAAAATTTGTAACAGAAAGCTTTGTAAAGGTCAATGTTGAAGAATTACCCATACGTATGTTTTGCAAATAAAAAGCTTTAATAAAAATAAAAAAATTAAAAAAAAATTGTTGTTCGCATCCTTTGACCATTTATCCATGGGGAATAACTTTTCTCCTTATAAATTTGGCTTAGTTCTTCATTTATTTGAGAAATGAGACCTTTAGCAGAAACACTTCCTGTAAAGACCGTTTCCTAGCTTTCTGCTTTTCATCTCTTCTTGGTTGCTTTGCTTTGGTTTGGTTTTTAACTTAGCGTGGTCAAAATTATGCATTTCGTACTTGTCTGTCTCTTGTTTGGTATAAACTCTTTCCTGCTCTGCAGATCTGACAAATAGGGTATTCTTAAGTTGCTTATGGTACCACCCTTTATGTCTAAACCATGTGCCCGCTTTGGCAGATGGCATGAGAGGGCCAACCCGATATATCAGCCCAAGCTGACATATGAGATGTTTGCCGCTGCCCTGTTCCATTTTTCTCAAAAAGTTTTCATTATAAATAGACGATGTATTTCTTACTGCTCCCCCTTTGTTTACAGGGAGGAGGTAGTTGCCTGACAGGTGTATTCTCCGTGATGAAAAGTCTCGTTGGTGCAACAGTAAACCACAGGAAAACCCAACCTTGCATCCTGTGATTAGCAGAACTGAAACCCTCCCCATCAGCGTATCCCAGAACTCCTCCAACTCATCTAAGAGTGGGGCTCAGAGAAAGGACAGTATTGGAAGAAATGTGGGCCGGGAGTCCACGTCCACTCTGGCTGACTCTTCAGTCAGTCATCTACTCTCTGCAGGTCCCAGTTTTCTCACACACAAGACCAGATGGCCTGGAAGCTCCTGTCCCAGGAGCTGTCTAGGAAATGTAATCCAGGTCACCCAACCAGCTCCTTGCTGGATACTTGGCTGTTGTTCAGTCAGTTCAGTTGTACCTGACTCTCAGTGACCCCATTTGGGGTTTTCTTGGCAGAGATACTGGAGGTTTTGCCATTTCTAAGATCATTTTACAGATGAGCAAACTGAGGCAGACAGGGTGACGGGACTTGGCCAGGATCACCTGGCTAGGAAGTATCTGAGGCTGGATTTGAACTCAGGAAGATGAACCTTCCGGACTCCAGACCCGTGCTCTATCCACTGTGTTACCTTGCTGGGCCCAGGGGTGCAAGTGCAAAGAATGAAACAGGCCCTATTCAGAAGGAGCTGTGTCCCTCCCCCACCTCCTTAGTCTTCTTGGGGTGAATATGCCCAACTCCTCCAATGGCTCTTCACTGCCGCTTCCCCACCCTGGCTGCCTCCTCTGGACACTCTCCAGCTTATCAAAGTCCATCTTAAACCAAGGGCGCTCAATGCCCCAAGATGAGTCCTGATGAGGGCAGGAGATGTTGGGCTGTCACCTCCCTGTTCCCGGAAACACTGCTCCTCCCAACAAAGAGCAAGTCAGACACCTTTTAAGCTCCTGCACAAACTCAACACTGGCTCTTAAGGGTTCTTTTCCCAACAAATTGCTGGCAAACTGAGGCAGATAGGGAGCCACTTGCCCAGGATCCCAAATTTGCACTTCACACTATCCACTGCACTCTCCAGCCATGGTTAGGATGAAGTTTTGAATCCAAGTGTCCTCCCTGAATTTCAGCCTGTGAGATTCAGCCCAACACACTAGCCTGCTGCGACTTTTTTGGCTCTTGATTGTCCTCCATTCCTGTAAAGTAAACTGAAAAATGTTTGCATCTGAAAAATGTGATAAACGGGAAGCCGGATGGGCGAGTCACTTCACCTGGTTCAGCCTCAATTTCCTCACCTATAAAATGGGGATAATTATGGCATACCCACTTAGGATCAAATGAGATAATTATAATTCTAGAGGTTTGTGAACCTTAAAATCCTATATAAATGCTAGTTATTATTCTTATACGCAAACATTTCTACGTACACTGTGTCCCTAACAGCTTTGTGTAGTTTTAAGCTCCAAAAGGAAAGTAGAAAGTAGGTTACATAGGAAAGTTCATCTCTCCCTCAAGATTCGGTTTTCAACATGGTAGCCCCCTGGCAGGGGTCCCCAGCCTTAGCATGATGAGGAGTGACTTTGGTTTGCACAGTGGTTACTGCTGTGGGCAGAGGGAAAATGCCAGGGAATGGAGAGTAGAAAGATAGGAAAGGGCTGCTAAGTCCAAAGCCACCTTCTGTCACTTAGGAAAGCGAGGAGTAATCCTCGGTCTGGATCGGGACCCACCTTCTTTCCCCCCCAGAAAACTTGGGTCCACTGGGGGTGAGGGAGGGAGCATAGGGTTACAACAGCTGTCCATTGGGGTTGAGGGGGAGGGGAAGGAAGGACTGGCTATGACTCTTTTAGCCACTGCCCCAGCCATTCAGTGACTGGCCCCCATGGAAATGGCCCAGGGTCAGACTTTGGCTGTCAGCACCCTGACACTTCCAGCTTCAGGAAAAACTCTATCAGCCACCTGCATCCATAAGGCAGGAAAGCATCATGGGAATGAGAGTTTTACAGCTGAAAAGGGCCCAGAGAGAGGGACCTTCCATGGGAGGTCCTGAAAAAGAAAAAGTCCTGCTTTCCCCCCATTCTGGAGAACGGGACTGGAGCAGGTTCTAAAAGGAGCTGGAGGACGGACTCCCTGGGCAGAGGGGAAAGCATGGAGATGCCCTGGGTAGAACATGTGCACCCATTGTGTACATATTGAGCTAACAAGGGGAGAAGAGATGGAGGACAATCCTTAGTGGGCATAGTCAACTCTAGGAAGGGCTTTTTCCTTTCCTTTCCTTTTTTTTTTTTGGCCAGACAATGGGGATGAAGTGATTTGCCCAAGATCACACGGTTAGTATGTGTCAAGTGTCTGAGGCTAGATTTGAACTCAGGTATGATGGTCTAGACCCTAGAAGACTTTCTTTTTTTCTATCTTTCTTTCTTTCTTTCCTTCCTTCCTTCCCTTCTTCCTTCCTTCCTTCCTTCCATCCTTCTTTCCTTCCTTCCTTCCATCCTTCTTTCCTTCCTTCCTTCCTTCCTTCCTTCCTTCCTTCCTTCCTTCCTTCCTTCCTTCCTTCCTTCCTTTCTTTCTTTCTTTCTTTCTTCCTTCCTTTCCTCCTTTCCTTCCTTCCCTTCTTCCTTCCTTCCTTCCTTCCTTCCTTCCTTCCTTCCTTCCTTCCTTCCTT
>JAJPUD010006892.1:0-36269 GCA_023553655.1 Myrmecobius fasciatus | reverse complement strand
GGAGCCGGAGCCGAGCCATGGCCGCGCTGGGGGTCGCGGCCCGCGTGCTCGCTCTACAGGGCCGCTCGGTAGGGCCCCGGGCTTGGTGAGTCCGCCCGGGCCGGGGAAGCCCCACGTGGGTGCTGCAGCCCCTCCCCCGGGGGTGACCTTGGTTCGCTGTCCCCTCCCCCGCCTCCGCCCCCTCGCGGCCGGGCCTCAGTCTCTCTCTGACGCCATTTGCGTGAGGGGAGAGGGAGGGGCTGTTGAGCCCCAGGGGGGCCTGGGACACCCAGGCACGGACCCAGCTGTGCTTCAGGACAGCGCCCCTCCCCCTTCTCATCAGTCACGCCCTCCTGCCATGCCCCCCCCCCGGGACCCCCGGGGTCCTAGATCAGTTTAGTGGTCTCTTGTCTGCAGCTCATTTGACAGATAAAGAAACCGAGGCTGGCAGGTTGAAGTGTCTCGCCAGCCCGGAGGTGGGCTTTGAACTCAGATTTTCTCCACTGGGCCTGAGGCTCGCTGCCCCATGGGATCCCTCCCGGCCCGGAGCCTGGTGTCCAGGTCTCTGGGCCCGGGGAGCGCACCCTTGGTCCTTGGGGACTCCTCAAATTGGGCTTGTCTTCTGCAGCCTCGGGCCGGCCCGGGAGCACCACCAGACGTCCCTTCTGTGGCTGCGCGCCGCCCTCCCGGTGAGGTAAGTGCCGCGGAGGGCCGGGAGTGGGGGCGCCCCCTGCCGACTTGAAAAAGGAGGGTGTCTGCCCCCACAGCATTGCCCGCCCAGGAGCCCCTCCGAGGCGAGACCCCATTTGGTGGGAGGCTGGGAGTCTGGGGCCCCCAGATCACCTAACACCTGCTGTCCCCCATGTCATGC
Source organism: Myrmecobius fasciatus (assembly GCA_023553655.1). NCBI lineage: Eukaryota > Metazoa > Chordata > Mammalia > Dasyuromorphia > Myrmecobiidae > Myrmecobius > Myrmecobius fasciatus. The sequence continues at coordinate 35,419 of JAJPUD010006892.1, read as the reverse complement.
ATTTTGGGGTTCTCTGTGAAGAACACCCCCACTGTTTGATCTGGCCAGCATCGCTGTGAGATGTGGCCACCAGAGGGGGGGCAGGGGCTAAGGATCTCCTCCCCCCATTTACTTTTGTACCTCAGCCTGGGCCCAGCAGGCTTAGCACCTCGCTTTGGGGTTTCCCCTTAATTGATGGCTGTGATCAAGTGCATGAGGCTTTTCAGAGAGGGGGTGGTCAGCCCCCATTGGCTGAGCTCTGCTGAGGGGGCACAGGCCCAGCTCCCCCAGCCCGCAGGGGTTCTGCCGGGTCTCCCCCCTCTCATGCTCCCTTTCCCTGCTAGAGGAGAGCCCCTCAGGAAGAAGAAGAAGGTGGACCCTCGTCAAGAGCAGGCCGCCAAGGAGCGGCTGAAGAAGAGAATTAAGAAGCTGGAGAAGGCCACCCAGGAGCTGATCCCCATCGAAGACTTCGTCACCCCTGTGAAGTACCTGGCCGAGGAGAGGTAGGTCCCGGAGGGGCGGGGGTCTGCCTTCCCCTGCCCTCGGAGCAGCTCTTAGTAATAGGCAATAGTAGAAACGGGAGAACTGCAAGGTGGGAGGTAACCGCTCTGTGCTGGGCATTGTGTCAGGGAGACCGCCTCATAAAGAGCCTACTCTGTGCCAGCCCCTGTGCCGAGCATGCAACTGGGGCAAGCACGATGGCTCCTGTCCTCAAGTACCTTTCCCACTGGGGGGGGGTGCTGGGAGGAGATTGAATCAAAACAGGCAGGGCACCCAGCCCCCCTCCCATAGCTGTTCCGCCCCCCCAGGCAGCGCCCGCAGCTGGAGCTTCCCTTGGAGGACAGCCAGAGGAGAGCCTTCCTCATGAAGAGGTGGGCCCTCTACAAGCAGCAGGAGCACGAAGCCGAGCAAGAGAAGATCGCCTCCATGCTGGAGGCCCAGCAAGAGGCCCTGCGGGAGCTGCGCCTCGAGTCTGAGCAGCTCTACCAGGCGGCCAGCCGGCGAGACCAGGGCCTGTTTCCCTTTGAAAAGGAGGGCCCAAGCTACACGCCTGCCACCCCCGGCTACCAGGCCCCCGAGGGCAAATACAATGACATCACCAAAGTCTATGTGCAGGTGGAGCAGAAGAGATAGGTCCTAGGGGGGCTCGGGGCTGGCCCGCCGCCTTCCGTCACGTCCCCCGAAGAGGTGCCCGTCCTGCAGTCTCTGGGTCTCAGGCCTCCCCCTGTGGCCGGCGCAGTGCTACGGGAAAGGCCGGGATGGCCCCTGCCTGCATGGAGCTCCCCTTCCAGCGTAGCTTAGAGATGGGGACTTTCGAGGGGGCGGCAGGAGCCGAGTTCGGGGCTTGGGGGTCTCTGCCCTTCGGACCAGTGTAAGATGCTTTTAACAAACGAACGTGATTTGTAAATATGCTGAGCTATCGGAGCCAGTTTTTATTATGGAGAAAATAAATGGAAGAATTGCTTTAAGGACCCTGACCTTGGCCTTTTCCGGGGTCACACGAGGACAACCTGGGCCTGGGGAAAGTCCAGGCCTCCCGGATGTAGCACTTCCTTCCCCGGGAGGGATCCTGAGGATCCAGATGGCGAGTGGGGGGTGGGGCTGCTTTGCCATGCTTTGTGCCAGCCTGGCACTCAGTGTCCCCGGTCCCGGCAGATGAGGGCTTCAGGGGCCTTGACATTGACCCAGTGCTGGCTGCTTGCGCTGATTGGTCTGAACTGATTCTGCTCAGAGTTGGGCCAAACTCTCAAAGGCGCAGTGTGGCCCAGGCGGATCCTGCTGGACCTTGGGATTGTTCCTGATCCCAAGCCTGGCCTGTACATGGCACCTGCCCAGAGGAGCCAGAGGCTCCAGGACCTCTCCCCTCCCCCTGGGCTGGACAGGAGTGGGAGGACTTGTCACTTTTGTGGGTGGAGGCAGTGGAAGGCCTTCCCAGGAGGGTGGGGACTCAGGAAGTCTGGAGCCTGTCTGGGTGGCTGCCCCTTTATTTTCCATCATGGCAGCACATCTACAAAAGCAAGCACTCATTCAGCCTGAGGGCGGCAGCAAAGCAGGGAGACATGGTCAGGGTGCCAGGGTCCTCGTCCGGAGCACGCTGTGTGCTCCTGGTGGGGGCAGGCGTCAGCAAAGCAAGTCACTCCAGTCTTGCCTCCTGTGTGCCAGGGTGCCACAGCTGGTGGGCAGGGCTTGGTTGGGTGTCCCCACTCTGGGTGGCACCCTGAAGGGCAAAGGCAGGTGCTGGGCATCCTGGTGAGGGGAGACAGGCCTCTTGTGGGAGGCACCTTAGTTAGGGATAACTCCAGGTCCTACTCGCCTTTCACAAACATGTGCAAGGCGGGAGCACCCTGATGTCCCTGAGCCAGGCTCCCTGGTATTCTGGCTGGCTGAAGGAGCTGCTGACCAGTGACTGGGATTTGGGGATCTCATGGCTGCCCACCCTGCCATGCTTAACTGAGGTGAGGGGGCTGGCAGGGTGGGGAGCTGGAGAAGCCACAGGCTGGTGGGGACCTGGCCCCACGGCTTCTGTCCCCCTTGCGCTAAACTGCTGCTTGATCTCAGCCCGTCTCCACCATCAGGCGGCCTCTCACTTGGATTTCTCCTGCCCTGGCAGAGGCAGGTGCCAGTCCCTGGGGGGGCTCTGTCTCATGGTCCACACTGGGGGGTGCTTCTGCTTGGCCAGGATGCGGGCTTGCTCGCTCCTGCAGAGGAATTGCTGTACAAACAAGAGGCCAGTTACCATCCCCGGCTGAAAGCCTGGCACCTTCCTACCCCAGAATGCACAAGGGAGAAGGGCCCTCCAAGGCCAATCAAACATGGCTAGGGGCCCTCATGGGCCTGGGTTCCACATTTATTCCTCTGCATTTGGGGATGAGGTTAGAGAGGAGATTTGTTGCCTCAATGGCTATCCAGCCTCTTGCACTGAATGGGTGTTGCCTCAATCACACTGAGACCTGAGCTCAACCAGGCCAATGCTCTGTCATTGCATCTGGAGCCATGTCCAAGCAACCACAACATCCAGCAGGAAGTAAGCCCCTGGAGGGCAGAGCTTCCGGTTTTGTTTTATCCCTAGCTGGTATACAGAAGGAGCTTAATAAATGTTGAACACAATCTGCAAAATAGGCACACTACTTACTACTTGTACCATCTTTTTGTTGTTCAGAAAGGGCTTTGTTAACCCTAAAGTGGCCTAGGCAGGTGACTCAGCTGCTCCTGCAGCAGCTTCACCTCCTGCTCAGAAAGGTGCTGGACAGGCTCCCCTGCCATTACCCGCATCTATTTTTCCAATTTTTCTCCTGCTTCCACACAAAGCTGTGGACTCTGCCCTGGGGCCTAAGTCCTGCCCCCCTTGCATCTGGTGCCCCAAATGCCCCCTCTGCTGCCCCTATGTGGAGCTCAAGGCCCGCTTCCTTTGGTTTTCCTGTCTCCCACCTGCATTCCATTCAGGGTATGGGACTTGATCTCAGAGCCTAGAGCACAAGATGCATGCTCTTCCCTTTTGTGTGAATCTGGGGGACTTTACACAGATGTGGAATCCCCCAGTTCCCTGCTAGGGGTCCCTCCTCACCCCAATTCCAGGCCCCATCCTCAGTGCTGTAGAGACTTGCTGAGGTCTCAGAGCCTTCCTGGCCCCAGCCCGCAGAAGGGCACCCTCCCCAGCAGCAGCTGGGGGAGGGATTTTTAGCTGATTCCACTCCTCTGGAGCCCCTGGATACACCAGCCTCTTCCCTGGGCGGCTCGCCATCTTTCAGGTCTGTGATCTCTTTTGTCCCCAAAGGAGGGTCCCTGCTCCCCATTGCTAATCTCCGTTGGCCCATCCTTGGTCCTTATCCTCGGTCCCGCCTGCTTTCTGCAGGACAGCTGGGGGATTTCCTTTCCTGTTAGTCCTAAGCCAGAGCCCCTCACTCAATCCAGACTTGGGCCCTCGGTACCTTAGCTTCGGGACTCCCACTCTCCTCCCACCGCTGACAGTTCCGGTAATCTTTTTTCCACTGGTCACAGGATGGGATCTCCCCGTAGGTGTAGTAATGGTGAAGGAAGTTCCGGATGGTCCGGCAGTGCTTCCATTCAGCCCGGTAATCATCACAGCTGCGGGGAGGCTGCAGAGGCAGAAAGACAGACCCAGGGAACGGCTCAGAAACAGGGCTTCGGCCCAGGGAGCACCCAGGCTGGGGGGCAGGGGCGGGAGCTGAGAGCTCTGGCTGTGAATGTGGGCTACAAAACACCAGGAACAGGGCTGAAAGTGGGTTACTTCAGGTATCCGGGTCTTGGTTTTCTCATCTCTAAAATGGAGATAATCTCCTCACAGACTTTTTGTAAGAAAAGCCTCCCCTTACCTCAAGAAGCAATATAAGGTCAGACAGACCTTAAGGACATTTCGGCTATTCTATCCCCAGCCCCAGCAGCGTCTGGCACATAGTAGGTCCTTAATGTTTGCTGAGTCCAAAGTGTTTTGTCCATAATAATGGCAGCTAGCTATTATATAGCAGTTTAAGACTGGCAACATGCTTGAGCAGTATTCTCATTTGATCCACACAATATCTGGGAGATGGCAGCCATTATGGACCCCTATTCAGTTAAGAATCAAGAGACCCAAATTTGAATTCAGTTCTTCCTGACTCCAGGTTCAGCTCTTAATCCATTTTACCACTTAATTTATCCATTTAAAATTTATCTTTTGGGCATTTGGGTGTCTCGAAAGAGCTCTGAGGCTGGTTGAAGGGAAAACCCATCTTCCTGCGTTCAAATCCAGCCTCAGACACTTCCTAGCTGTGTGACACCGAACAAGTCACTCCTCACTGTTTGCCTCAGTTTCCTCATCTGTAATAAATCAGCTGGAGATGGAAATGGCAAATCACTTCAGCACCTCTACCAAGAAAACATGACTGAAAAATAGTAACTTCCCTTCCAATATTCTCTTTCTGAGGCTTTGAAACTAACCTTTTCCTCTCCCATTGCGTGATTATTTTTATATTCCTTAAAAAAAAAAAAAAAAAAAAAAAAAACCTTTTCTTTTTTTCTTTGCTGAGGCAATTGAGGTTAAGTGACTTGCCCAGGGTCACACAGCTAGGGAATGTTAAGTGTCTGAGACCAGATTTGAACTCAGGTCTTCCTGACTTCAGGGCTGGTGCTCTATCCACAGCACCATCTAGCTACCCCCAAAAAAACCCTTTTCTTAAAAACATTTGTATAAAGAATGAAAATTCTTTTTTTTTCATGGGGGCAGCTAGATGGTGCTGTGGATAGAGCACCAGCCCTGAAGTCAGGAGGACCTGAGTTCAAATGTGGTCTCAGACACTTCTTATCACTTCCTAGCTGTGTGACCCTGGGCAAGTCACTGAACCCCAATTACCTCAGCATAAAATAAAATAAATGGGAGGAGGAGATAAAGGGTTATTTGGAGAAAAATCCGGTGATGTAAAAAAAGAAAATAAAATTTTATTTTTATTTTAAAAATCGTCTACAGGCTGACAAGGAGCTGCTGTTATTGTTTCCCCTCCGAGCCTGTTTCCAAGGCGTTATTAGCAGCAGCAGTAGTGTCACCTAGCCCCATGGGTGGCCTCCAGGCCCCTGGCTGGCTCCCCCTATTTCTCTGCCAAGTGCCCCAAACCAGGCAGGCTTGGAAGGAAGGTCTTCCTCAACTGTCAGTTTTCCGCCTCTGCCTGAAGTCTGGCTCTCAGCCCGGTCCCCTTCAAGAAACCAACTGCCAGTTTCCCCTGTCCCCATCCCCTAAAAAATCAAATGTCAGTTTCCCCTTGGCCCCGCCCCCTTAATAAACCAACTGTCAATTTTCCCTTTGGCCCCGCCCCTTTAAAATAAACCAACGGTCATTTTTCACCTTGGCCCTGCCTCCCAGTCTCAAGCCGGGTCCCCGACATAGACCACACCCACGTCCAGTAGGCTCCACCCATCACCCTCAGTTTACTTTTTGAGTTCCTGAGCCTTATGGGAAGTTCCTACGTCAATCAAGCTCGTCAGCGCCGGCCCCTCAGGCTTGGTCACGCCCTTTCGTCTTCCTAGCTCCGCCGCTTACACGGGACAATAAATAGCTTCTGCTACACTTAAGAGTTTGGCGCCCTCCGGGCCTTTTTCCTCTCAATTGTCAGCCCTTCCTCCTTGTGCCTAGCCACACCCCTAACTGCTAGACCCGCCCACAGCCTCTTACGAAATCCCGCCCCGATCCTTAGGCTCCCCCCTCAGCCTGCAGCCTTAGGCCCAGCTGCCTCTTCCCCAGGTCTCTCGGGACTAGGCCTACCCACTGGGCCTCCTCCTGCCCCTCGCCGCCACCCCAGCCCGGATCTCGCTCCCGACTCCTCTTGGCCCCTCAAGCCGCCCCCGTGCCCCATCACGGACCATCCAGAAGCTCTCCTCAGCGTCCGCCATTTTGCAGCCGTGGCCCTCGGCGTCCCGCCTTTAACATATCAGCCTATGGCCGTGGGGGGAAGAAGGGACAAGTCTCTGAGAGGATTGGCAGCTCTCCGAATCAATGAATTTCCAGTATCAAATCAGCTAATCATTTCTCGTCAGCGAGGCGGGACTTGAGGCACCGCCTCCTGGGGGGCAGCCCCTTCTCTGTAGGTAGAGCGCCAGCCTGGGAGCTGGGAGGAGCCTCGTCCCTGCGCGAGAATCCCACTTCACTTTCCCCTGCCTCTGCTAGAAGACCTCGTCTGAGGGGGAGCTCACTGTCTTTTCCTCGGGTACCGAATGGAGCTGGAAACTTGGAGAGAAAGCCCCCGAGGGGCGGGTGGACACCCTGGAACTTTACTGTAGAGGCTGGGGCGCGTGGACTCCAGATCCCTTCTTCCGGTGGCCGGGGTGGGGCGCCCCTTCCCCTTTCCTAGGCTAATTCGAACACCGGGAGGGGGGGGTGTCTCTCCTCGCCTCTCCCCATCTGAATCCGACTTTTCCGACTCTGAGTTCATCCTAACCCACTCCTGCCCCTACCTCATTCACTCTCCATATTTACCTGTTTTGTGCACAAACTGCATGCGCACGTCAGTCCAGCATTAAGCACCTACTGTGTGCAGTCAGTTCGGCAGCATAGAGCACCTACTGAGTGCACATCAGTCCAGCAGCATCAAGCAACTACTGTGCAGTGTCGAGCACCTACTGTGTGCAGTCAGTCCAGCATCAAGCACCTACTATGAGACAGCCAAAGGTCAGGCCCTCTCCTCGAGGTGCTCCTGACGATTGAATAACGACTCCAGACACAGCTGTGTTCTCCCAGTTCTGATGCCCTGAGTCCACCCAAGGTTTCCCAGCTCCGGGCCAGCCTGGGGTCCAGGACCTTCTCCCCCTAAAAGAGGAAATGCTCCTAAGCATTGGGCCCCGTGTTGGGAAGGTGATGGCACGCAGGGAACTGGGGTGTGTGTGTGTGTGTGTAGGGGCTTGCAAGTTCTCCTGCCTCAGTCTCTCCTCTGGGACTCTTGGTCCAGCAGCCAAAGGGATCGGCACTTGGAGACGGGCCCTGCTGCCGTGGGAGGCCTTGGCCGGGCCGAGCTAACGTCCCCCCCCAAGGCCTCACCGAGGTCTGTGGCCAAAGCAGAAAAATGGCTCTTTGGTTACCTTCATCCTGTGCCAGTTGGGGCCCAAATGACCCCGTGGGATGTAGCCTGGGAGGGCCAAAGGAGGCTCCAGACCCCAGGGCCCTCCCTCACTTCAATCCAATTTACAGAAGTCCTAGCTCCCCCTCTTGGCGTCTTGGTCACCTTCCAGACAAAGCACAAATTGCCACCTCTTCGAGGAGCTGTTGGGAGGGGGGGACCCCCCAACCAGCCAGGGCTTGGCAACAGCTTCTTTTTTGTTCCTTCTTCTGTCCCTTCCGTCAGTCTACCCAGGGTATCATGCCCTTCCCTGCGGGTGCTCTGCCCAAATTTGTATTTTGGCCACCAAAACCTCCCAAGATGACTTGGGGTTTGCCAGCCGGGGCCATGCCTTCAATCCAAATGGCTCTGGCTCTCACTGGCACAGAGTAGGCACTTAATAAATACCTGTCCCCCTTCCTTTTGTCTAGCCCACAAAAAAATAGATTCTGGTTCCAGACAGGATCTTGGCCAGACATCCCAGGAGGGAGGCCCAGCCTTCCCACTCAGTGCCAGGGGCCATCTGGGGCATGGAGCAAAGCCATGGCTCTGGGCAGGGGCTCCCTCGGCTCTGAATTCAGCTCAGGGGTCTCGGAGGGCCGAGGGGGTGCCCTGTGTATGCCTTCCCAACAGTTCAGTCCAAAGGAGGGGCTTTGGATCCACAGCTGGCCTCTGTGCTTACTCGCTGTGAAGTCCCTTAACTTTTATTTTTTGGCTAGGTAACTGGAGTTAAGTGACTTGCCTAGGGTCTCACAATAAGTGTCTAGGGCCATATTGGAACTCGGGTCCTCCTGCTTCTAGGGCTATATTCTAGCCACTGCGCCAACCAGCTGCACCAGGTCCCATAACGTTTGCCAGCCTCAGCTTTCTCTTCTGTAAAATTTCAGTACCTCCCTCCCAGGAGGATTTTTTTTTGGCTGAGGCAATTGGAGTTAGGTGACTTGCCCAGGAAGTGTTAAGTGTCTTGAGGCCAAATTTGAACTCAGGTCCTGCTGACTTCAGGGCTGGTGCTCCATCTACTGTGCCACTTAACTGCCCCCCAGGAAGATTTTTTAAGGAGCTTCCAGGCCTCAATGACCATTATGGGATTGGGAGGAAATTAGGACGATAGGCTGGAGACAACTGTTGGAAATCTTGTTTAAAAAAGGCCCACTCCAGCCAGTGGCCTCCAGCAGTTGCGAGGCCCACATCTGTGCAGGACCTCCAACCCTTGGGACTCAGCGGCAAAATGGGATGCAGATGTTACTTCTTGGAGTGGCTAAGAATTTTTACCTGGCTGCCCAGTGATGGGGTCTTTGCCAACTCTTCATGACCCCAAATGGGGTTTTCTTGGGGTTCACTTTACAGATGAGGAAACAGGCAAACAGGCTCTTAGGGTCACAAAGCTAGAAAAACTAAAGAAGTCTTTCTGACTCCAGGTTCAGCATTCTAACCACTGCACAGCTCGGCTGCTTCTCCATTAAAAGTTTTCCAAAAAGCTGTTGCTAAGAGCCTCTTAAAAGCACTCGTGACATGAGCTTGTCAAGGCTTATGTAATAAGGCTTTTCTTCACAACTAAATTGGGTGGTTTGGGCAAGTTTGATTGTATGGGGCCGGGCCGGGCCCTATGCCAGCCTAAGAAAATGACCAATGTAAGCATTTTCTAAAGTCGTCGATATTTAGACTCGTTAAAGCCACAGAAAGAATGCTTCCCTAGGAACGCTCCCTCGGACCCAGGGGACATTAACGGTTTCTGTGTGCTCTAGGTCCTGTGGCGGGGCCACTTTGGCCCAAGGGATCCTGTTTCTAACCAACCACCTCTGCCTTTCTCTAGCAATTTTTAATATTCCCAACTGTGGTTTAGAGCGAGATAGCATATAAGCAGCCTTGCCCCCGACCCTAATTGCCAATTAGTCATCACCCCCGCTCCTTGGCCGTCTGCTTTGGCAAAAGCTGTGACCCAAAGGGAATCCTTTGTGTCATCACTCCGACTCTGAGCCACATGCTCTCCCCAGCACCGATGATTCCCATTTTAAGGGTGAGGAAGATGAGGGTAGGGGTAAAACAGTAGCATTAAACCCGGAGGGGTGCCAGCAGTCATTTTAGAGGCAAGGAAATTCAGGCCGAGTGGTGGGGAGGCACTGACCGGCAGGGCCCCTTCCTCCAGCTTGCCTGTTGCCGATGGTCGGAGCTAGGAAGACACGCAGCACTCTCTCCCACTCCAGGCCCTCGCCTCCTCTAGTGAGTGGCTGGGACATCCAGGAGGGGAGCACGAAGCAGTCCGGTGCTAAGGTAATGTCCTTTATTGTCTATTTAATCCTCAAGGATGACCTATGTGCAACTGAGTACTGCTCACATACGACCTGTGTCAAATCGCTTGGCTTCTCTGTGAGGGGGGAGGATTCTGAATTCAAAATTTGAGAAAAAATAGAACGTTAAAATCATTTTTACATGTAATTGGGGAAAAACATTACATTAAAAAAAAAAAAGGCAAAAAAAGCTCAAGAGCCCCGTCCAGTGTTAAATCAAGAGCAGAACTGGAGGATCTAGAATCGGGTGTTGTCTTGTCCAAGCAGCACCAGTGGGACCCAGAGTGTTTGCGCCACGCCAACAAGGCCGAGCCGGTCGTGATGATGGGGGCCATCTCCAACGTCTGGGTTCTCAAGGCTTTACAAGCATGGAGGCAGGCGCCAGAGAACATGTTTATTAAGGGGACACGATGATTGCCACTGTCCGTCTCAACAATTATAGGTTTGCCAATTATTAGCTTCTTTCTGGGGGATTCGTGGCTTGGACGTGTCAACAGAAAACGCCCTGAACAAAGCCTTTAACTTGAGTGTGTCTCAAAGGGTGACCACTGTGGGCAACGGCATGGAGTCAATCACATGACATTTTTAGGAGGAAATAAAAAAGAACCAATAGAGAGAGGATCCCTGAACCCTCCAGGTGTGGACCATGCTGTCCTTTCTGATCAATGAGTCAAAGAGAAAGGACCCATGGCCCAGAACGAGCCAGTGGAGAGCCCCCAGCCGTGTGCCTGTGGCCTTGGTGACGTGGAGACAGTCCGGTCCTGTGGTCTTTTCCCAAATCAAGCACACGGCCACCAAATCTTGAAGTTTCCTGGGCCAGGCAGAGGAGGGATTTCTTACGAAACGCTAAATGAAATGAAGGGCAGGCCATGAAGTATCCTCTGCTGATCATCTTCTGTCCCTGACAAATCCATTAACTAAAGCCAAGAGATTGCAATAGATTATTTTATTTTCTAATTAGCCAGGGCCCAAATTCAGGGTTTTCTTCCCTTTTTGCGTAAAGACTGTCCTTCTCCTGAAAAGGCGATGAATCGGCCTCCAGCTTCATCCTAAATGAGAAGAGAAAGGATCGATGCTGGAGTAAATCCCCAGCTTCCTCCAACATCCCGAGGGGGTCCCTCCTCATCTAGCTCACCCCAAGCTCCAGGGGACCCCCTACCCAAGGCCGGCTGCTGCTGGCCCTCTGGATCAGCCAGGGGGTGAGGAGCTGATCCAGAGAGCCCAGCCTGGGAGGGGTGAGGGGGAACTGCGGGCACAAACTGGCAAAGAAACTCAACTGTGTCACTAGCTTTGTTTCTACAGGGTTGTACCTTCAGTGGTGTTCATCTAGGGATACAGAGAGTAAAAAGTGGCACAGACCCGGCCCTCAAGCCGTTTAGAATCTACAGGAACACAGACACACATAATACAAGGTGTGTGGGGAGGGGAAAGGAGAGAGCCGAAGCATTCTGGGAGAACGTGAGAGCCGACCCCCTGGGGGATTGGGGAAGTCTTCATGGACCTGACAGCTGAGGGGGCCTTGAAGGAAGAGAAAGCTCAGGAGAGCAGGGGCTAAGCAGGGCCTGCAGCCTGGGCCAGGTGGAAGTGGGGAGGTGGCCCCTCTGGGGGAAAGCCTGCACTCTGACTGGCACGAGGGGGGAGGGGACGGGGGAGGGCCTTAACACCAAGGCGAGCAACCTGCAGCACATTCCTCCTGAAATCATTGGATCCAGAAGAGTGTCTGCTACTGCAGATCCTGAGGGAGATGACAAGAAAGGGGCCGTCACCCCAGACCACCACCGCCTGTGCACAACCACGGGACGCCTCCAGAACGAGGAGGCCACGGGTGGATCGGCGCCGGAGAGACTGCCTACATATACGTCAGCCTGTGTGCTTATCTTATGGACAAGGAGAGACTCAGGCTGGTGACCGACTGAGGGGACTCGGAACGGATCTAGGGCCGAACTGAGGAAGGACGGCTCAGGGAGGCCTTGCCCTCGGAGGGGCTCCCGGCCGGCTCCTTTCTCAGCGCCATGGATCAGAGGCACAGGGGCACCTTTATCACCCGGGCAGGAGACTCCCAGCTAAGTCAGATAACAGAATCAGACCTGGGATCCGGAGCCGAATCCAGAGGGCATTCCCTCTAGGGGAATTAAAGTTAATATTTAATTAAATTAACTAATTATTAATGAAATTAATTAAATTGACTAGGGCTGAATGGAAAGCCTGACCCGGGTGCAGAACTCCCCTTCACAAGCACAGCGGGGTGAGGTGGGGATAGCACTTTGCTCAGAAAAGACCCAGAGGTTACACAGACACAGAAAAGCAAGACAGTCCGGGCCTGCATCATGGGAGGAGGCAGTGGCCATGCTGTGCGGACCCATGCAGACTGCGCATGGAGCATTTAATCATGGGCGCCATGTTTAAAAACCATGTCGTGTTCCCCCCCCCCCAATGAACGAAAATCTATTTTCTCTCGCTCCCTCCCGGCTCTCCTCCAAGTCAAACTAAATCCACGCCAGGGCCCCTCCCCCTGTGCGCCTGTTTTAGGAATGACTGCTAAGTTTTGGAGCAGCTGAGGAGGAGGACAAGGCAGTGGAGGCCCTGGGAGGCCATCTCAGAAGACGGGCAGAGGGGGTGGGGAGGCCTTGGACGAGGACGAGACAGTTGCCTTCAGAGAGCCAGAGGGACGAGAGCAGACAGAGAGGCGGCGAGGGAGGCACTGACTGTAGTAGGCTCTTGGGATTCTGGGATTCCCTGCCCACTGGGCCACCCTGCCCACAGTGCCAGAGCCCCACAGCCCTCCAGGAAGCAGAGGAAGAAGGTGTCTGACATTTGACCCATAAAACTTGTTCCTAAATTTAAGATGGTGTCAACTCTCTGGAAGCATGGATCAGAACAGGGTAGGCCGGCTGACCCGGAGACCACTGTGCCGTCCCGTTCAGGGAAAGCCCAGAACCCTGAGGGAGCCTGCTGCCATGGTGGAAGGAGGAGGAAAACGCACTCCAAGGATGGAGGGTGGGGGGGAGGGGGATGCTTCTGACCCAGAAATCCAAGACCAAGTGGGCAGCAGCTGGTCCCTAAGTGCCTGGAGGGCGGGCCTTGTCTCAGCCAGACTCCCCCCAACCAATACAACATTCTCATCCTTCAAGGCCCCACCTGCTTTTAGAAATCCTGCAGGATCCTGTTTTAAAAGGGATTATTCATTCTGATCACTTCCTCCATGAGGGACTTTTGTGGCCACAGGGGAGGCGAACCCCCCGTTCCCCTAAGGATCAGCAAGCCCTGCGGCCTCCGGGAGGCCTGCTTCTGGCACCCACAGCAGGTTGCCTACCAGGGAACACTTCCTAGCTTACGGAAACATCTGCATCGTCCTGGTCTAGCCTGATCTGTGGACTTAGTCCCTTCTTTGCTCACAAGGCACCCCAGGGCTGGGCTGCGGGCTGTTAGAGGCCAGGTGGCCAAGCTTCAGGGCCCCGGGTCCTAGCCTCCAGGTGTAGCCTGACTTGGCACCCTCCCCCACCCGGAGAGAGACTGGCTAAGGAGAGAGCTTCTGGTCTTCTCGGGGACCACGGAGCAGCCCCATCTCCATTGGGAGAGGCCTTGCCCTGGCTCCTTGCTCTCTCCTTGCCCCGGCTCGGACAGTGAGAAAACCTGGTACTGGATAGGAGCCCAGCGACCCTGAGCACTCACCTCTTCCACTTTTTTGACCATTGGGCGGGAATTTCGAATGAAAGTGATCTTACCAAGTTTAAAGTCATAATTAGGAATTCCTCTAAAGAAAGAAGGAGGAAGAAGCATTAACGGAGGGAAAACCGCCCCACCATCCTCACCCCCGGCCGGGGGCCCCCCCACCCCCTCTGCTGGCCCGCAGAGGGACAAGGCCCCTGCGCTCTGCGGTACGAGCAGCGGCTTCCCTGGCCCCAGAGCACACGCCAGCATGGACGGCTGCTCTCTACTGGAGAGTCCTGGGGAAGCCAGACCCGGCTTCAGATCCCGCTTCTGATGCCTCCTGGCTGCGTCGTTTTGGCTCAGTCGGCTCATTTTTCGTTTTACAATAGAGAAGACTGACCCCCAGCTCTCCCCTCCAGGGGCTGCTCTCCTAGGGCCCTGGGCTGGGCTGCAGCCGGCATCGCTCCCTAGGCCGCAGTCCCTGATCAGACCCGAGGCCTGCTGCGGGACGGGGCTGGAGACCAATGCTCAGGGGCCGCAGGCACGCACTCACCTTTTAATGTCTCCAGGCTTAATTGGGGAAGGGCTAGGTTCGATGCCTTTCTTCTTCCCGTCTAATCTGTTCCCAGAGCCGGAGAAGGCCTAGGAAAGCAAAGGGCAGTCTCATCAGCCCGGACGTCCGTCTCAGGCCAGGCCCTCAAACACTTGCAGGCAGAGGGAGGAGCTTTAAACGCTGGGCATTTGTACCCGGTCCCAGAGGGGATGGGCAGCAGCGCACAAATGCATCAGCTGTGGGGAGGGGCCTGCAGGCAGCAGAGGGGACGGGAGCCCTCGGCTGGTGGGACTGAAGGGAAAGGCATGTTGCCAGGCGCTGGCGCCCAGGAGGGCGAGTTTCAGGCCAGCTCTGGGCCCCAAGGGTTTCCTCGTGCAAAGGCCCAGATGAAGCCACATCTGAAGGACATGAGGGAGCACCATGGCCGGAGCCCAGAGCTCGGATCGGGCTTCTGACCTTGGAGGTCCCTTTCGCTCTTTCAGCCTTAGTTTGCTCATCTAGGAAGTGGGCACAGAATGCACTGAACTCTCAGAGCTGTGATGATGGTTAATCTAAGTTCCCACCAAACTATAAAGCAAGATTTACATGCCAACAAGCAACAACATGTAACAAAATCATCGCAGGTTTTTTTCTTTAGTCACGTCCTATTCTCTCTGACTCCATTTGGGGTTTTCTTGGCAGAGATACTGGAGGGGATGGCCATTTCCTCCAACAGCCCATTTCACAGAAGAGGAAACTGAGGCTCGGAAGGGGCCGAGACTGTGCTGTGGTGTCCAGCTCCAAGGGTAACTACAAACCTCCTGAACTCACCTACCCACTAGTACCTGTGGGCACAAGGCTCCAGTGGCAGAGCAGTCACTGTGGGCCTGGCCGTGAATGTGTGGGTCCTAGCTGGTCCTCTCTCCACAAACCCCCCCACCAAGAGCTCTGGACCTTGCCCCGGAGAAGAGAGGGCACAGAAAGGGCTGGGGGCACATCTTCTGCCCTGGCACAGGCCCCTCCTGCTAGGGCCGCCCTTGCATTTCCTAGCCTGTGAGCCGGCCCAAGGCCCCCAAGACCCCAGAGCGATTTCCACTAAGGCCTCTGCACATGTGACCGCATCTCTCCCCTCTGGGCCCAGCCAACTGACCGGGGGTCCCCCCGCCACATAAAGGAGCTGGGTTTTTCCCCACCCAAGTTCCTGGTACCCTGCTGCACAAATGGCTTCACTTCTCCTGCCCACGAGGAGCTGGAGGCTGTGAAAAGATGGGCTGGGATGGAGTCCCCAGCTTCTAGGGGCTCAGAGGGACTCATGAGGAGCTCTTCGGGGCAGATCCAGACATGGCCCATCCCAGCGGTGTAACCGGGGGAAGGATGTGGGACTGACCCGGAATCCGAGCTCTCCCACGTAGCCGCTGTGGTCAGCTTCCACGTCCTAGGAGACAAAGGAAAACCAAAGCGATTCACTCTCCCACTGCTGCAGTGGAGCACCCCCACCCTGAGGGCTTAGGAAGAGTCCCCAGCAGTGAGTAGACAGAGGGTCTGCCGCCCTGCAGCCAAGCGCAGCCCGCCCCCCCACTCACCGCCGTCTCCTCGTGCTGAGCCTGTCGCTCCGGCTCCTTGTAACCCAGGGGAGCGTCAAAGTCCACCTGGAGGTCCAAAGAGAGACACCCTGAGGGGCAGATCCGAGTCCCCCAGCCAGCTCCCAGCACCCAGGTCACTAGCTTTTAGTGACAGGAAAAGCGTTCAGGACCAAGCCCGGGGCAGACAGGTGGAAGGCGGAGGACGTGGCCTTTCTCCCCCTCTCTGCTGGTTAAATTCTCACCTGGTTTTGAAGCTGCGGCCACCTGTGTCATCAAGATTTCCTGGACACCCACCCTCCCCTCTTTATACCAGTGCCCTTGGCCTCCAATCCAAACTCAACAGGAGCTGATGGAGGGAGGCAGAGCCAAGGGCCAGGGAGTGGCCAGGCCTCCAAGCCAACGTGCCCCCCTGGGAGGGGGGACCCACGCCTCTGGTACTGCCTGAGAAAGGGGCGCACGCAGGCTGAGCCCTTACTAAGATCCAGGTGACCTCCTCTCATTAAGTATCTATAAAGTCATTACTCTTTCTCCAAAGGCCAGAGTGTGGATTTTATTTGTCCCCTGAGACCTGGCGGCTCCAGCCCCAAGCATCCCACCTGGCTGGGCCAGTGGCATTCTCTTCCTCCAAGATGCCCCCACCAAAGGGCACCTAGGAGAAGATGTTTTTACCCAAGCACTTGCAGGTGACAGGATGTATGCAAGAGACTCGCTGATCTAGGACCCAGGGTCACACTGAGCGGCTTCTAAGGACAAGGCAGTCAGTGCCAAAGATGAGTCCCAGAAACGGCTCGTCGAGTTCTTTTTATGGGCCCCCCCAAGGCTCCTGATACAAATTTCCATCTCCTTCCCGCCAGAGGCCTCCCCCCAGACCCTGTATAGCTCTTCTCTAGGAGCCAGCACTTACATTCATGTCACATTCTATGATAGACACGGCTTTATCCGGCTTTGTCTCCATCACTCGAAGCTCATAGATCTGCGTGAGAGCAGAAGAGTCATTGGGAGGGCAGTCAGAAAGCCTTAGGGAGGATCTACAATGAGAACTGGCATAAGACCCATTTTATAAAGGAATAAACTGAGACCCACAGAAAGGTGTTGGCTTTCCCACGGTCACACAGGAAATGTTTCTGATGCTGGGATCAGAGCTCTATCCTGGAACTCCAGATCCTGCACATGGTGAAAACTGGGCCCCACTGTGGGCATTACAAGGAGGCTGCATGATGCCCCCTAAAAATGACTTCTCTTAGCCTCTCCAGGCCACCACCCACTCACCCACCCACCCATACCCACACACTCTTATTTAAAGCCATACTAAACCTATTTCTATGTTATCAGTTCTTGCCACCACAAAAAGAGCTGCTGGCAATATTTGAGAACACAGAGGTCTTTTCCCTTTTTCCTTTGGGAAACAGAACCAATAGCACTAGTGCTGCATGCAAGGGTACATAGGCAGTTTATAATTCTTCGGGCATAATTCCAGATTGTTCCCCCAAATGGCAGGATCAATTCACAGGTATCAATGTCTTAATTTTTCCATGTCCTCTCCAACATCTGTCATTTTGGCTAACCTAATAGGTATGAGATGATACCTCCAAGCTGTTTTAGTTTGCGTTTCTCTAATCAATAATGATTTGGAGCATTTTTTCATATGACTAAGTATAGTTTTGATTTCTTCACTGAAAAATTTCCTGTTCATATCCGTTGCCCATTTATCAATTGGGGAAGGATTCATATTCTTACAAATTTCCCAAAGTTCTCTCTCTATATGAGATATGAAACCAAGAAACCACGTATAAAATCATCCCCCCACCGAACTTTCTGCTTTCCTTCTAATTTTGGCTGCATTGATTTTATTTGTAGAAAACACTTTTAACTTGCCGTAATCAAAATTATCCATTTTATGTCTCACAATGTTTTCTCCCGTTTATTCATAAATTCTCCTCGTCTCTCTATCATATGCTCTGCTAATTTGTGTATGAGTAAATTATATCCCTTCATAACTAGATCAGGTATCCATTTTGATCTCATCTTGGTGAATGGTGTAAAATACTGCTCTATACCCAAATTCTGCCAGATTACTTTCAAACAATTTTTTTTATCCTATAATGATCTTACTCCACAAGCTTAAATCTTTACATCTGTCCAACACAAGGTTACTATAATCATTTACTGCCATACATTGTATTTCTACTGTTTTACTGATCGGGCTTTCTATTTCTTAGCCAGCACCAAATAGTTTTTTTTTTTTTTTTAAAACAAGATTCCCCCCCCCCCCTTTTTTGCTGAGGCAATTAGGGTTAAGTGACTGAGACCACATTTGAACTCAGGTCTTCTAGGGCTTTAGGGATGGTGCTCTATCCACTGCGCCACCTAACTGCCCCTGCACCAAATAATTTTGATAATTTCTGTGTTATAATATAGCTTGCGATCTGATACCGTTAAGCCTCTTTTCTCTACATTTTTTTTTCATCAATTACTTTGGTATTTTTGAACTTTTATTTTTTCAAATAAATGCCGTTATTTTTTTCTCCAGCTCAGGAGAAGTTCTTGGGTGATTTAATTGGGATGTCCAATGGAATAATTTGTTTTGGTAATTTAATCAGGATGGCATTGAATAAATCAATTACTTTAAGTAAAACTGTCATTTTTTATTATATTGGGTCTGTTCACTCATGAACAGTGAATATTTCTTCAAATCTGACTTTATTTAGGTAAGTGTTTTATAATTATGTTTACATACTCCCAGGTATTGCATGCTGTATATAGTTATTTTAAATGGGGTATATATCCTCATCGTCTCTTCTTGCAGGTTTTTGTCAATGATATGTAGAAATGCTCATGATTTGGGTGGGTTTATTTTATATTCTGCAACTTTGCTAAAATAATTATTTCAACTTGCTTTCAAGTTGAATCTCTAGGATTTTCCAAGTATATTATCATACCATCAGTAAAAAAGAGTTTTATGACTTCATTGACCATTTTCATTTGTTCAATTTCTTTTTCTTCTTAGTGCTATTATAGCTAGCATTTCTAATACAATATTGAATAATACTAGTGAAAATGGACATCCTTATTTCACTCCTGATCTTATTGGGAAGGTGTCTAGCTTATCTCCATTCCAGATAATGCTTGCTGATGGCTTATCATTTTAAGGAAAATCCATTTATATCTACGCTTTCAAGTATTTTTAAAAGCAACGAGTATTGGACTTGTTAAAAGTTTTTTCTGCATCTATTTCTATAATCACGATGATTAAAAATTTAAATAACTACAATTCAATAAACTTAGTGTCCTTGGTAATCTGATGTATTTTGTGTATCTGAAAACACGATCTTGAGAAGGGGTTCATGATCCCAAACTGCTCAAGGGGTCCTGGACATCAGAAAACTTCCAATTTAGACTTAACATTCTCTTTTCACTAAGGAAGAAACTGTGTACTAGGCTCATGGTCACAGAGCTGGCAAAGGCACGATCGGAACCCTGGCTGACCCCTGCTCTAGCTACACAAACCAACACGGAATTCAATTTCCCAATCAGAGAGATTATCTTTGATTTTAGTAGCGTAGTCATTGAATGAGTGCCTGATGTGGTAGTAGTTTTCAAATGGGAAGGGAAAAAGCATTTATTAAGCACTATGTGCCAAGTACTGTGCTAAGCTCTTTACAATCTCACTATCCTATGTGATCCTCATAACCACCTTGGGAGGTGGGTGTCATTACCAGCTCCATTTTACAGTTGGGAAAACTGAGGCAGAGGTGAAATGACTTGCTCAGGGTCACACAGCTACTAGACATGTGAGGTCATAGAGTCCAGGTCTTCCTGACTCCAGGTCTATTCATAGCACTCTATCCATGGTACCCCCAAGCTGCCTCCAAATGATACAATAAATGCATTTTAAAAACTCTTTAGGAAGACTAGAATGGCAGGTAGGGTACCAGGTCATGGTGCTGGAAGACCAGCCCAGAGATGAGTGCAGGGGCTGCCCATCCTGTGGCGAGGTGGGTGAGACTGAGCTGGAAGCCAACAGCAGATGGCACCCCAAAGTCTGAACTGCACCCGGCAGAGCCGCCCTGCCCCGGGCCCAGGGGTGCCACCCAAGACTCACCTTTTCGTTGTAGTTGATCGCAATCACGTCGCCAGTAGTCAGACAGGCAAAGTTTCTCAAAGCATTTTCCAATCTGCAGACAAAGTGTCAAGGTAACGTGGCAAGGGGCAGAAACAACTGAAAGGACTCGAAATTCCCAGACCGCGTTCCCTGCTGGGCCCACTGAGCCTTCCCCACTAGCTGAGGGCTGACAATGACCTGACTTAAGAGACTGCAGGAGAACCAGCCCGGCCTTCTCTGACCTTCCCACACTGGGCATCATAGCAGTAAACACAATCTGAGTTACTCGGCAAAACATTAAATAAACTCGAGGCCTTGTGCTGAGGGAGGAAATCCTCTGAGCGGGGCCAGAGGCCCAGAAAGCACTCTCAGGACAGAGCAGGAAGATGGGGAGGGGAGCGGCCCTGAAGGCAGGCATGGGGGAGCGGGTGAGAAGTGGTGCCCATCCCGAGCATGGGAGAAGGCACAGGGGACTGGGTGAGCATCATTCTAGCAGAAGGGGAATGATGGGAGAGAGTCACTGGAGCCGCCATCAAGTTATGGACCCTTCACGGCCCCATTAAACCTTTGGTTCTCAAGCACTGATGAAGCTGGGACCAGGCTTTTCCTGATGCAGGCCCTGGGGGAATGGCTCCCCCCAACTGCTGGCTGACCTCTCCCTTCTAACCGTCGCCTCCTCACACACTAAGGGCCCCCCCCCCCTGAAGTGGCTGCTCCCCCCCCCCCCCCCCCGGCCAGCATCACAGGATCACAGGGGTATCAGTACTGGGGCTCACAGGTGCTGCAGACACCTGCTTGGGCTGAGTCCCTGACACCTGGGGCTTTGTAGGACTCTCTGAGGCACCAAGGACGGCTTTGGCCTAGAGCTCCAGACCTAGAGTCAGGCAGTTTGTCCCTGTGAGGACAGGAGACTTCTCATCCTCTCTGGCCCATCAGGCCCAACTCCGAGGCCCTGTGCACAAAGAACAATTGCGTAAGGAAAGTTTCTTAGCTGAGACCCCCAAGTCTTCCAGCCTTTTCCTGAGCTGACCATCCCCAGCTCACTCTGGCCATGGAATGGCACCTACAATGGCAATGAGGAAGGAGGCAGGTGTGAGATGGCCCTGGCTAAGGCTGTATCTTCACAGGCCTGAGACAAGGCCCTCTCGCAGAGCTGGCTTGGCTACGCTCGGGAGGACCGGCTGCAAACCCTTTTCCCAGTAACCGGCCCTTTCCTGCCTTCGGCGAGGCCCCTGAGGGTCGTCACTTTTATTCTAAGGGAAGGCTCAGTGGAGGGAAGGAAGATGCTGGAAAACAAGTGAGCTATAGAAAGGAGTGACAGAAACAGATCTATGCACACCCTGCAGAGCCCCCGCCCCCCCAAAGGATACACGGCTTTCGGGTTGGTGATGTCCAGGAAATCTGGACTCTGGGGCTGGAATTTGGAGTAAGTCGCCACTTGCAGGTTGACACTCTCCACTTGCACCAGGCCGCCCTCTTCCAGAAGCAGATTCTGCATCATCTACAAAGGGAAACACAAGCACAAGTGGTCCCTGGGCCCCTGTTGCTGCTGCCACACCGGGACCCTCCCTCCACATCCCAGCCACGCTTCCAGCTGAGAGGCTGCGATCTGGGGAAAAGTTTGAGGAAAAGTCCTGCCTCTGCCCTTGCCAGCTGCGCGACCCCGGGCAGGGAACGCTCCTCTGAGTCTCTAAAGTGCAGAGAAGGCACCAACCCTCACTGGGGGAGGCCGGGACCCCAATGACATCTCCAGATCAGTCTCCAGCCTGACACCATTGAAGGCAACAGAGCATCCTGGAGAGGGCCCTGGATGTGGAGTCAGAAGACTGGGTCTGGGTCCAAGCCAAGCTCTGCTCCATACTCCCCCAAGCTTCTTTCCGCATCTGTAGAGAGAGGCTTGGACCAAGGCCAGGGAGCCCAAAGCTCCCTTTGCTCTCCTGCTTAGGGTTTTAGGGTGGACACAATACACATTTTACAGAGGAGAAAACTGAAGCTTCCTTTGTGAGGTGAAAGTCACCCTTGGATGATAAAGAAGGCTCTGTAGCTCCAAAGACCTGAAGGAGTCTGAACGCAGGTAGACGCAGAAGGTTTTTACTTAGTTATGGTTTTTTTGGTCTGCGTTTGCTTTTGCATCATGGCTAAAATGGAAACATGTAAAGGGTGGGGGGGGAGAGGGGAGAGAGAATCTGGAACTCAAAAATAAGAAAAACAAAACAAAATCATAAAATAGGTTTGTTTACGTGGAATTGAGAAAACAAACTAAAAACAAATGTAAATGTGGAGCTAAACTCCCCGGCTCTTGGGGCCCCAGGTCTGGCGGGCTTCTTCACTAACCGACCGGCCACGGGCCCCACTCCGAGGCCCCAGAAGAGCTGAGATGTGCAGCACTGGCAGAAGTGGGTCACGGGGTTACTGCTGGGATTAACAAGATCACGGCGGGGAGGGGGGGCGAGCAGGGTTTAGTGGTGTTTGCTTCCCCTCAGGTCCTGGCCAGAACCCTGGGGCTCCGATTGGCACAGACATCCACTGTGTGAATGAGAGGCCCCTGGGCTGGGAAGCCGAGCTTGGTAGGGGAGGGGCCCTATCTGGATTGAGGACCTGGCATTTGTGCCAGGGCAGGGCCTCGGCTCAGCCTCCTGAGGCCAACCACAGCCTCTGGGGTGGAAACAGAGACATGATGTCCACAAAGCCCACCCTCATCTATTCCCTCCTCAGACTGACCGCTTCCTGCTCCCACCCCAGTGGGGCCCTCCCCAACAGGTCCAGGGCCCAAAATGCTCCGAGCGGGACATGAGCTGGGAGCAGTGGGAGGCATTTGTGACTGAGACTGCCCGTCAGAGGCCACGAGCCATTTCAGATCGGGGTGAAGGCCTGCGTCAAGGAGGCAGATAAAAGGTGTTTGCAGCACTCCACCCAGGGAGTCTGAATGGGCAGCTGAGCACTGTGGCGTGGGCTGGCTCAGGGGCAGCAGCCCCCCTGGACTATGGGGGCTTCAACAGAAAGAAGCCCCCAAGGACAGCACTATCCCATCATCTTTAGGCTCCTAGTAGGTCTGCAGGCTCCTACCATGTGTCCCAAGCACTGTGCTAAGTGGAGTAAGAGCTGCCATTCCCTGGGGGTCACAGCAGGTTCTCGAGGACAGAGTGAGAGCCCTGTCTGGGGAGGAGGGGGCAGCTGGATCGGGAGGATGAGCATGGCCCAGACATGGCTGTCAGCTCGAGCAAATGCAGGCGGGTTTTAGGGTGCTGAGGAGGGATGGTGAAAGGCAGCTCCAGGAAATAAGGATGGAGATCTCCTGAGAGCCAGCAGGGAAAGGGCCTCCAGTCCAGCATGGAGTTTGGGTTTCATCCTGGAGCTACTGGGGAGCCACAGAGAGTTTATAAGCAGGACAGGACCACGGTCAGCTGCCTGCCTTGAAGTGGACACCAAATAGGAAAGGACGAAAACTTTAAAGGTCCCGAGGAGGGGGAGACAGGGCGGCCAGGATAGGCCTGGGGCTCACCCATCTAAGGCAGAACTGGGGAATGTCCGGCCCACAGAAGCATTTGGTCTGGCCCAAGAACAATGAGCCAAAAGTAAGGGACAATGGCCTCCCACAGCTTGGCTCTATGAGCTGCTAATTTTGTATGGCCTGAGAGAGAAGCTATAAATATCCAAATGGCCCTTGGCAGGAGACCCCAGGTCTAAGGGCTGAGGAGGCATAGGAGAGGGAGAACCAAAAGGTGAGGAGGCCGGTACCCCAACCGAAAAGGAAACTGAGGCTTAGGGAGGTGAAATTACCTGCCCATGATCAGACAATGGCTTCTGTGGCACAGTCAGAAACAAGCACAGATTAAGTGCCTACTGTATGCTAGGCATTGGGGCTATAAAGGCCCCCAGGGAGCTCCTGGTCTCAATAGGAGAGAATCTGACAGGATCAGGGGAATGTGAGCACAGGGGATGACAAGGAAGGCTTCTTGAAGGGAGGGAGTTGGGCTGGTACCAGGAGTACCAGAAGGCAAGGCTCGTTCCTTGACATCATACAGTTTCTGGCTGAGTCCCTCGCCCTCTGCCAGCCTTAGTTTCCCCTTCTGTAGGTGAGAATAATCACAGCACCAACGTCCCAGGGTGTCATGAGGATCGAAGGGCTCAGCACAGCGCCAAGTACATGGCAGGTGCTACATAAATGCTCACTCTTATCACTACTACTACCTAACCTGTATTTCCAACAAGCTTTCTGGAGCTCCTGCAGGGAAATGAGCCAAGCCCTGATGCGGTGAATAAGGTGGTCTGGGGGTGATTTCATCATCAGAGGTACGACCCCTCCTAGCACAGAACACTGCATTCCCAGGCCCTTGGGGAGGAGCCCTTGGAAGAGACCCTACGGGGCCACGGAGCCAACTCATGCTCAGCAGCCTCTGCCTCAAGAGTTCCAGCGAGGGGCTGCCCACTCTCCGTGTAGGTGCCCGGGAGGAGAACTAGAAGGTGTTCTTGGCACCCAGCCTGCGTCTGCCCAGATGCACCTGTTCCCGGCCCAGCAGTGCAAAGCTCATGCCACTTTCCGGACGTGACGGACCCTCAAACGCTCGGGAGACACCCACCATATGTCTTTCTGCACCCTCAACCACCCCAGTTCCTTCAAACGACACCCTGGTTGCGCACCCTCAAGGCCCGGGATCCCCTTGGAGGATGCTCTCCAGACGGGGCCTGGCCAGGCCGAGGAGCTTCTCCACCCATCCTGACAGGGTCCTGTGGTGATTCATTCCAGGCTGCAGCCCAGCATTGCCCTGCCCCCCTCAACCTCCCCAGAGCGTTTTTAGGCCAGTGACTTTCCTATGATCCCCCTTCTATCAGGGAAGTGGATTTAGTCTCCCAAGATCTCTTTGTATTCCACCCGAACTCCCTCTGGGCCGGGAATTTTCCCTGGTAACTCCTCTACGGGGAGTCCCATCTCTGAGATTGACCTAGATCTTTAAGAACCCTGGCTGCCCCATCTTGGCTCTGATCTGCAGATGGGAAAGCACTTTATCCCAGCCTAATGAAAAAGCATTAGACCTTAGACCATCCATCTATGATTGGGTCAACAGGATACGGCAAAGGTCATCTGGTATGGACATGACCTGCTGACTTCACGTACCCAGTGCATCGTGGGTCAGCCTGGCAAGGGCAGGCAATGCTCGGGGGATCACTCACCCAGTGGGGAAGATAACAAATGCCCTCATCTGCCACAAACTCCAACACGCCACAGTGAGTCATCCTGTCTGAGTTTTTATTGGTCAGTTTGAACAACATGGGATAGGTGATATTAAGTCGACCTAGGAGAAAAGAAGATGGCATAAGATACAAACCCTGGGGGCAACAGAGGGGTTGGGCGTCAAGTTAACCACAACACTGTCCCCCAGGAAACGGTCCTGGTCAGTCCCCTCACCTCATCACTGCTCATTTTCACATATCAGGAGACAGAAGAGACAACAACAGGCCATTCCCGAGCTCCCTCACTCCATTCTCCCTCCTGACCACTGTGCCCACCATCTCCAGGGCCCAAGGCCCGGCTGGGAGTGGATCGTTCTAGAGCTCTGGGCAGCCTCACAAGAGTGGCTCCTGCTGGGGTTAAGGAACCTCGATCCCGGGCCCAGACCTGCCTCTTCCCCAACCACCACCTGCTACCACTTCGGGTTCCAGACAAAGCAATCTGAAGTAATGAGCTTGGGGAGGTGAGGGTGGGTGGAAGATGGTAAAGGAACAAGTCACCAGATCAAGGGTCAGAGGGCCTGGGTTCAAATCTGACTCGGCTACTCACTACTATCAGGCAAGACATTCCCCTCTCAGGACCTCATATGGGGTTCCAATCTCTAAGGTTGCTCTAGCCCAAAGGGGTCAGGCTGCCCAGGAGGCTCCTCCCTCAGCTGATCCCCAGCAACACTGAGGCAAAGACCACCCACTCTCCCAGACTTGGTCAGAGACTCTGGGCCCGACACCTGGGCTGGGTGCTGGAGAGGCCCATGACTGCTGGCCTTGGCGGCAGCCGGAAAGTCTGGCTTCTGAGCCCATTATGGACCCCCGAGGTAACACCAGCTACCGCTCTGGGCTTGCTTCCTCATTTTGTAGAACGGGCATGATCACACAGGCACCAGGCTGCTCTGGGGGGCCGGGACGCCCCACCTGGGCCAATGCTTTTGGAGCTCTCGGTGGAGCTGGGGCTGTAGAACAGGCCCGTGAAGCCGGAGCAACTCCCAGGAGAAGCCAGTAATGAGGCTGTGTCTGCTATTTGGGGCCTGACCTACTTAAATGTGGAGAGGCCTGCCAGGGGAGGGTCCCCCAGGAGGATTTTTTAGCCATAGCAATTCTCTCCTCTCCCAGATTATCAGAGCTGGACGGGCAGCATCCTGAACAAGGGGAGTGAACAGCCAGCCTGAGAAAAGCCCCATTGCTCCAAGTACGGCCAATTCCTGCTTTGTGGGGAGCTCCCGACTCTCTGGCCACCTTTTTCACAGCCCTGCCCCTCTTAGCTTTCCTCACCAACCACCCTCATGGCCCTCACTATTCTAGGACTAGGAGCCCCTGACTAAATCAATATCTGGCTGCTCCTGGATTGATCCCAGACATATCAATCTGCTCTCCTGGGGCGCCACCCCTCAGCCCACCGAGAGTACCCCTTTCCTGGCCCCCCTTTGTCTTTAGACACAGACACTGCCGTGGGCAGGGCCGTATTTACTTTTGTGTTTATATTCCCAGGGTCTGGCAGAGCTTAACTGCTTGCTCCCTCACTCACTCACTGAATTCATTTTGTAATTTTGGCCTGATAAAGAATCCACCGGTGATGTCCCTGATTCACCCAGGATGGCATGTGCCCGGATGACTTCTACCAGCTTCTCCGATTTATACCAAATCTTTCCACCAGTTTCTTTTGCAATTACATGTGTACCTCCTAAAATGGAGTTGAGCACAGCCATCGATACAGAGGCTTTCCTGGTCCCTCTAAGCGTTACAAAACCCTGGGTGATGAGGGAGAAGACAGAGCCTGGCCAACACTAAGGTGGCAAGCCCTCTCCTGCTCTGCTTCAGCCGGAACCCCACTCTGACACAAGGGGGCTTCCCCTCCCCCATTCAGCTCCAATACTCTGAACCCCTTCTTCCCATCAATCTCTTCCTTCTCTAAACTTCTACAGCATCAAGTGTGGGGGCCACAACTTTGCACTGGTAACTATTCTGTTTCGCGTTTTCCCCACAAGCTGAGCTCCAGGAGTAGCTATGAGACCCCATGCTTTCCTGGGGCCCTGAGATGGGAAAGGACAAGGTCAAAGGGCTGAGACCCTGCCATGACATCTTCATGGGCAAAGAGAGAAGAGGGTGCTCACAAAAGACTCCAGAGGAGGCTGAAACTTTCCCAGTCCCTGAGCCTGCCCAAATCCTGCCTCCACTCTGGGAAGGACTCTTCCAGGTTAAATCTCGGCCCCTTGGCTAAATAGCTGCTTCCACCTCAAGCCTCTGACTCAGGCTTCGTGATGCTGGCCGAGATGGCCTTCCGATGGATCTTGCTCAGACCCCAAATCATGGACCAAAGACTTGCAAGCTAGAAAGCATCTTAGTCTTGTGACCTGATTTTAGAGATGGCGAAGGCCCAGAGAGGTCAGGTACTTGCCCTCGGCAAAGGGTTCTACACACAAATGCTCTGCATGTGCTACAGGTCCCATTCTAGCCTTTGTGGGTGAAGCAGGACAGGGGGATCGTGGGCCTACTTCAGTCACACAGACTGGAGCCGGCTCCTGGCACAAGGCACCTTCCCAAAGATTCCCTCATCCCAGGAAGCAGCAGTGACACGTCAGGACATGGCCTCTGGCACTCCTGGGCTATGGTGCCCTTTTGGAGACTTCTACACCTTGGACTCATTAGCCCACGAGAATCTGAATGCCCTATGTACAGTGCCAGGCTGCCATGAGCAGCAATGGACAATGCGTGCTGGAAGGCATCCTGGAGATGCCAGTTACTGTCACCATGAGGACTGCTGCCCATTTTCCTTTGCCTTCCTTATGTTCAGCCACCATACTAAAACAGCATCTTTTAGGCATTCAATACGCTCAGCCCCCTGCCCACCAGGGTGGTTGCCCGTGGCAGAGAAGACCCAGCTGCTTACACATGACCTCGCCATGCAGATGATGCCCCAGGAGAAAATGCTCTGCACCCACATGGTGGCGGGAAGGAGACCTCGGCCTGACTTCAAGCACTGCCCTGAGTGACCTTCAGAAAGGTCCTTCTTTCCTTTGAAGCTGAATTTCCTTTAGGAACTAGATGAGCTTGAAGGCTCTTCTATCCTTGACCTGCTCTCTGTTTCCAAGAAACCCAAAGGCTAAACTCCCCAGACATTCAGGCTGCTCCAAGAAAGACAACTTCCCTCCGGGGTCCTGACTCCAGAAGCCTTCTGCCAGGTCCAGGTTCTAAGCTCTTCTGGGGCACTGGCAGCTGGGCCATGAGGGGTTATTTTTAGCAGCTTTGGATCTCCCCGTTAGCAGGAACACTCATACTGGGTCCACTTATTTATAACTGCCTTGTCTCCCTGAGGCAGTGTGGCTCAGTGGAGAGAGTGTGAGCTGAAGGGTGAAACGACTATTTTTCTCTCTTATATTTAATCACTTTTATTGAATTAGAGCCCACATTTTTCTCCTTTCTCCTTCCTCATCCAGAAACCTTGACCAGGATCTACTGAGAGTAAAAGGAATCCCAGGATTGAGCCAATGGGTGGATTGTGAGCAGCCAGGAGAAAGGTTGATCTTGCCTTTCTTTCAAGACAAGCAAAAGGCAAACTGATATCTCTTTGACCAAGATCTGGATGACATAGATCATGTACCCCAAAACCTTCATTTTAATAAACTCACTTTCCACTGTGTTATCCAATAACTGCCACCCTCGGGGGCCACCTATTCTTTGAAGGCTACATGAATTGTGGTCTAATAGAGGCAGCCAAGTGACCAGGCTTTTGTTACTAATGTGCCAGCCTTAGAAATACAAATGATTAAATTACCCAGAAACTAAATATCTTGGATTTTTTTAATCACCATACCCCTGTAATATGTGATTACTCATGTAACACCATCCCCCTCCAGCCTCAGTTTTGCTGAAGATAGAACAGGTATGATCCCCATTTTAACACCCCAAAGCTAAGCACCCTACAGGAAATAAAGCTGTGGGATGCTCAGAGTCAGTTTTGATGCCAGAAGGGCCAGGGAGATAATCACTGAGCTGCTCATTTTATAGGTGAGGAACTAGACCGAAGCAAGCAAACAACACAGGCCAGAGCCCAAATGTGGAGGCAATGCCTCTGATCCCAAACCCAGGACTTCCAACGCATCTGCACACTGCAGGGAGGGCGATGGTTTTTACTAAATGAACAGATAATTTAGAAAATACTTACTAAGTTGATCCAGGGCCGAGGGTGGCATAATTACTGCAGAGAGAACAGGATAAAGATTTTTTTAAAAGGACAACATAAAAAAAAAAAAGGAAGATTTTATTTGTTACACTAAACTTTATTTAAAAAACAATTTCCGATGGTGGACAGAATTTCCGTCTCAAGGATTTTTATTGTACATGGTTTACTCTGGGGAGGTGCTTAGTCTATTGGCCAAAATGTGAAGTCCAAGTCTCTGGTCTGGTCAGAAATCTATGACTGCATTGTTCATAAACTGAGGCAACAAACTTGTTTTTTTTGGTAACTCATGGTGCAGGTACCCAGATGTACAACAGATATTTTTTGGAGGTTACTACGATTATCAATTTATGGGTCAGAAAAAGTTATTAGTCAAAATAAAAACAAGCACATACTCTTCCCTCCTTTCTCCACATCTGACCTGTCATTAGGTCCTGCAAGCATGGACACAGAGAAACACCGGTACTGGGTGGAGAAGCGGTTCTGGAAGACGCGGGGGATGGGATGATCAAACATATTGAAAGAGAACTGGAGGAAAAAAGAGAGACACAGGCACGTAAGACAAGCTTAGCACAAATTTCAAATCAACATTCTACTCAATAGGCGTCAGTTGGATTCACAACAGTAGCTGAAAAATCAAAAGGGGAACATGACTGTGAAAACTGGATTAACTTGATTACTCAGGGTTGGCGTGTTTGAGCTAAATGTATTATCTGGATGACTCCAGAACCCCATCTTGCTGAGAGGGTTGCTGATAGGCTCAGCCCACCTAGGGCAGCCAGTCCATGGCAGGGCTTGGGCCCATGTGGCCTCCAGGGCCTGGAAGGCGGGGATGGGGGATGGCACATCTGTGATGAGAATTCCCCCATGGTTTGCTTTTAGGGGGCCTTCCTAGTAACTTAGTAACTCTTCCAAGTCAGGCGCACAAGGCCCAGGGGAAGGGAGAGACAGTGGGGTGATTATTATCTCCAAGCTGAGCCTCTGCTACTTTCTAGCTCAGAGCATGTGAAACAAGGTCCCCCCCCCCTACACTGTGAGGAAAATAAGCACACGCCTGGTCTGCTGACCTCCCAGAGGCAGCGTGGTGCCCAGTGAGATCACCGCGCCCATGGAAGTGCTGGAGGACAAGCTGCCCTCATCCGTGAGGGGGTATGGACAGTACTTCAAGGAAACCTAGAGCTGACCCTCCACAGCGCTCTTCAAGTGACCACCCAGAGGGAGATGAAGCAAGGCTGGACTATGTCAGATCTTCAGGAACGTTTCCACGACTGGATATCGCCCAGCCTTGCAAAGCCCCACAGGCCAACTGCCTCCACACGGCTGCCCAAGCACTCAGTCTCTGGGGGCACTGAACCCCTCAGCGGTCAGCCCACCATCTGCACCTGATTTCCTCCTTGTGGCAGCAGGTACTCCCTCTCATTGTACTTAGCCCATTTTTAGGCACACAGTGAGAGCCCATTAAATGGCTACTGATTGGATTAGGATGTGAAGGACTGCCCAAAGGAAAAGCAGGAGGGCAGAAAGGGGGAGGGTTTTTTTTTTGTGGGATAGATGTTATAAAACTAGTTAGTCGCCATATTGGATCACAGAAACCCAGCAGGGAAGCAAAGATTCTTTGGGCCAGGGCTTTTTGCCTGGGGTCTCCAGGCAGATTGGGGGAGGGGATGTTTGTGAACTTCGATGGGGAAAAATCCCTGCAGTTTTTTCCTGCTCTCTAGTTCCAACATAGTGTTTCCCTCCTTTATTCTGTCAAGGGGTCCCTGAGAAGCTCATGCTAGTCTCCCCATGATTCTGAGCCTAGAGGCTCAGGGCCTTGTCCGAGGTCATCACACTCACGGGCAGCCGGGCTGACCCTCTGCCTCTTCTCCTCCTCGGGGCTCCCGTAGCAGAAGTGCCCATTTCCGTGCCCTCCACCAGAACAGCAGACTCATTCTAAATAATCAGGCAGCTCAGCCCCACCCTCCCCAGCTGACCTTTTCCTAGGGAGGCTCATGACCAAGAAAACATTCCTTATCTTGTGCTATGTAAGAAGTCCAAGAGACATCTGGTTAATTATCTATGCTGCATATAATTAATAAAAGGGGTCAGTGCCATTTCTGAATGCCAGGGACCGTCATGGAGGCCACTCAAGGCTTCGAAGTCCTCAGAACAAAGGATGTCCCAGAGGCTGGCAATCATGGATGGGTTAGCAAGGAGTGACAGAGAAGGAATATTATAACGAGGGGCTGGGGGACTCGGATCAATTCCTTTGCTTCCAGATCCCCCCCAGCCCTAAATATCTAGGCTGGGGAGCTCCCCATTATTTCATAGTCATTTCTCTCCACGTAGTGGAGTAGTGTCACACACTATGTCCAGAGCTTGGCCCATGACCCTCTCCCTCCCCCGTGGCATTTTCCCTGGGTCACTACTGGGCAATGAGAACAATGCCCTCCCATAGCTGGAAGGCTTACAAAGCGCCTGAGGGGTTATGTCTAAGACCACCCCATCCTAGAGATGGGGTTGGATGACTTGGGAAAGCTGCAAAGGGAGGCCTGGAAGCTGATGACCCCGGGCTGTCCTAGGGCTGCCCAAGACGAACTCTCTTCCCATCATTCACGACCAGAGAAGCCACTGGGAGTCTGGAAGGGATTGGCCAGGCAGGGGAGAGTGAACTGCACAGGGCCCAGAAAGAGATCCAAGACCTGCCCCGGACCCCAGGCCATGGGATTCGGGGCCCTGTCAGTGACCTGAGGCAAAGGTACTGACTGGCCCTGGGCCAGGCACCAGGACTTGGGGCCCTCAGGTCAGAGCTGCAGCCATCCCCGTTCTCGGGCTGGCCAGTCTCCATGCCAGGCCTCAGCTCTCTCTCCCCTGACAGTTCAGTCCCATCTTTTAAACTTTTGGCTTTTCACCTTTGTGTGTTCTACCTGTGCGACCCCCTTGTGTGTGAGTTTCCAGAGTCCCTCCCCACTGGGAATCCTGGCCCCATTAGCCACTTCCCAGCATTCCTAGCTTCCCTGCTGGTCCCACACGCCCCACAGAGCATGTCTACCTCCACAGGGCACTTTAGGCTCCATCTCTTTTCTATGCCTGGAACACCATCCTGATCCGGTGTTCAATTCTAACCCAACCAGGGGCAGCTCCAGCACCAGGCCTGAGTCAGGACACTTCCCAGCTGTGTCCCTGGGCAAGTCACTTCCCCTGTGTGCCTCAGTTTCCTCATCTGAGAAGGAAATGGCAACCCTACCCATCTCTGCCAAGAAAACCACAAATGGCATCACGAGGAGTCGGGCACACCTGAAACAACTGAACAAGAACAAGCCTTCCAACCCAAGTCAATGGTCACCTCTTCAAAGAAGCAGAAAAAGAAATTTCCCTCTCTCTCCTCCCTGAGGGCAGGACTGTCTTGCCTCTCTTTGTACTCCTGGAATTTAGTACAGGGCCTGGCATACAGGAGGTGCTTCATAAATGCTCACTGACTGCTTCTTGCAGACAGCTGATGCCAGGTGGGTCTCCTCACACACAAAAGCAGGTTCTAGTTACTCACAATTCCCATGCCCCCAAGGGCCCAGTCAGAGGAGCAGGCTCCTCCTGGGCATGACATGGTAATCAGGGGCCAACAGGAGAAGAGTGGTCTCTGGAGAGCGCAGAGCTCGGCTACATCCATTAAGGGGCGGCCATCACACTTCCTCCTGGTCCTAGGGCCCCTGACAGCCCAGTAAGGAGGCGCTGCTCCCCGCTTTTAGTTCCACCTTCCCTAACGGGGACACGAGATGTCTAACAAATGCCTGCTCACAGTTAGTCCTATTTTACAGAGGGAGAAACTGAGGCTCCAGGAAGCTTATCCTAGGCACATGGTGGGGAAAGTGCCACCAACAAGACAGGGGTGGGGTGGGGGGAGACAGGAGGGTAGAGGCTGCCCATCAGGGCCTTCTCTGAGAGGGGCCAGAGGGGTCTGGCAGATCGCCAAGTGCCTGGACAGCATGGGTCACCTAATGGATCCCTTTCTTTGACCTCTGGACTCAAAGACCAGGAGGCCCGAGGGTCGGGAACATGCACGGAGTTGGGGAGGGGTGATGTCAATCCTCCCCAAAGCCAGCTGAGCACTCCCCTGGGGCCGCTGGGCCCACAGCACTCACCCTGCGCCTGGACACCAGGAGACCAAGCATAGCCCGGGCTGCCAAGGGCCTCACCCATGTCACCTTTTACAGTCGAGGCTCGGAGGCAGAATCTGGGGCTGGGGGCCTTGCCACATCTGGAGCCCAGGTTGTGGGTTCCAATTCCGCTCCAGGCTCTGACTACGCACGTGACTGTAGGCAGTGCCGGCGTGGGGAGGGGGCACCCGCGTGTGTGTGCCTGTCTCCACCCCCCAGGAAGCAGGCATCCCCACAGCCCCCTTACAGTCTCGCAATTTCCCTTTCTGCGGATGGCACTAATGTGGCACTTGCTGTGTACTTGGGAGTGGGCTGATAAATGAGCTCCTTTGATTCCCTCAACAGCCCCGGGGGGGGCGGGTCCCCGTTTTAGCGAGGAGGAATCAGAAGCCCCCACCAGGAGGCTTTGGTGTGACAAAGGGGCGGGGAGGGAGAAGGCATGTCTGAAGGGCCAGGCCCATGTCTCCTGGTCTTCTGGGTCCCCAATTAATGCTGTGACCCCCATTTCACAGAGGAATAAACTGAGGCGGGCAGAGAAGGGACTTGTCCAGGGTCTAGCAGTCAGGCCGTCTGTGGCTTGATTTGGACCCCGGGCTTGGCCCGCTCCCGCCAGAACTCGACTGGACACCCCACAGCGCTACAGAGGGCCCCACCCACCACCGGAGCTTACAGACCGGGGATACTGAGGCGGGCGCGGCTGCCTTCTCTTCTATGAGGGCTTCGGCCCTCGGGGAGCAAGGCCTGCGGGCCGGGGCAGCCTCCCGAGAGCCGCCAGAGTCAGGATGGCCGGGTCCGGCGAAGGCCGCGGCCCCGGCTCCCCAAAAGGGCAGCCTTCGGTCCCAGCGGCCCGGTGCTCCAAGCCGCGAGCCCGAGCGCCTTGGTCGGGTCCCGGGAGCGGGGGATGGTGGCGGGGAGCTTACCATGGCGGGAGACGGTCCCGGGAGCTTGCGGTTCCTGAGGAGAAAACTACAGTCCAACTAGCTAGTCTGTGAGCAAGCGAGCTACCAGCCGGAAGAGCCTCGGCCCGAGTCGCGCCTGCGCAGCGCTCGCCGGAAGGGAGTCCTCTGGGACCCGGGAGGGGCGGGGAAGGAGGAATCCGAGAATAAGGGGTAAAAGACCCAGCGAAGAGCATCCCCTTCCCCTCTGACTAACTGACGGAGAATTTTCCTTCATTGGGCATCCAATAAAGAGAGCAATTTTGCTTAGAGCGAAGATTTGGATTTTAATTAAATAAGATTTCCCCCTACGAAGAATGTTATGGTAGTTCCCATTCTCTCACTGAAGACTACACTACCCAGAAGGCTAAGCACCCTACTTCGTCTTAACTGTGAACTTAAGCGGAAGTGAAGGGGGACAGTACTTGCGAAAACATCCCAGAGGTGACAGAACAGATGAAGTCGGAGAAAGTTTTGACTTGACACAATTGCAGTGGCTTATTGATTTTTACCGAATAAGGCGTTGTTCCAAGTATGGTTTCTTCTGTGGCAACGTGCTGAGAAAGAGAAATCAGATTGTTTGCCCAGAACAAAGATGGCGCCTAAACTTCCGGCATGACAGTGAACTTCCGGCATGACAATCCACACCTCAAAACAAGGACCCTGAACAAAAGTTGTTTCCCAAAGGGGCGTGGTCGCCGGCACCAACAGGGAGGAGGTTCTAAATGGCTATTGGCTAGACGCTAAGGAACGCCCCTCGCCCTTTTCCAATCACAATTAAAGAAAGTGCGGTTCCAGCCGCGGTTGGTGAATAGCCTGCAGCCAATGGGAGAAGACCGGTTTTGGCGCGAGTGTGCTGTAGGTTCCGGGCTCAGTGCCTTTGCTCCCAGCCTAGGTCCGGGACTAAGTCCGGGTCCGAGTCAGGATCTGATTCTGGGCTGGGCTGGAGCCCACGGCCCGCCGCCCGCGCCATGTTCGTGACCGACTTTCGCCGGGATTTCTACGAGGTTATTCAGACAGAAGTGAGTAAGGGAGAAGGGAGGGCGCTGGGGCACCTAGAACATGGATTGGGGGTAGGCAGGAGGCGGGCTAGAACCTAGAACAGGGGATGTCAGGCCTGGGGGAGGGGGCCTCAGAACAGGGGATGTCAGGGGTAGGAGAGGACTTAGAACAGGGAGTATCAGGGGTAGGAGGGGACTTTGAACAGGGGATGTCAGAGATAGGAGGGAGCTT
>JAJPUD010006891.1:91861-110648 GCA_023553655.1 Myrmecobius fasciatus | reverse complement strand
ATGATTTTAAAAATAACTTTTTTATCTTTTACTCAAGATTTTTTAAACATTTATTAATTGCTATGTTTATAGTATTGTTTCTTTATCTTTTCCTTGTATATTTATTACAATAATAAATGTCCCATAAATACAGTAAAATACTTTCTCTTTTTAATTTTTAACATTTGTGTAATAATTATTGAGTAATCATTATCGTTTGATAAAATTCTCTTGAAAATTTATCTGGGTGAAGATTATCCCTCTCTTTTCCTTCTGTTCCCTCCTAACATGAGTAGCTCCCTTATAACTGATACAATTTCCTTTATTAAAAATTGGACTACTATCTCTTCTTGACCACTTTATATTTTTAGGTAAGCCTCTATTTTTTTTAATTCCCAGGCTTGAGGGATATAAACACATATAAAAAGTTGTAATAATTAAAAAAATTTTTTCACTATTATAATTTCAACTTGTTATTTTTATTTTGTTTCGTTTATGCCATTTCCATGTTAAGGAGTGGCCAATTTATTTGTCAGCTTTGTATGTTTTTTTCAATAATCCATACTTAGTCTCTCAGTATTTTGTTACTTATTAAAACAAATAACTTCAATTTGTAACTTATCAATATCTACTCTAATGCTGAGGATTTTTATTGATTTTATAATTTTTAAAGTTACATAAACAGTTTATTAATTACTCTTTTTCTGTTTTGTTAATGTATATTTTAGAGGCTTATTTTTTCCTCCAGGGATTGCTTTAGCTACATTAGAGAAAAGTTGTTATGTTATCTTATCATTATCATCATGTGATTTGTTTTTTTAACCATACATTTTGCAGGATTTCTTTTTTTAAATGTCATTTTAAGCCTTTCTCTTTTGGTTTTACACTCTACAGTTTTCTGTACAGTTTTACACTCTTACAGTTTCTTTTAGTGCATTGTTACCTCCAAAGAGTAGTTTTAAAATTTTTGTTTTGCTATTTTTCCTTTCACATTTATTTCTCATATTTCTTTGTCCTATTAGATAGGGTATTTTCATAAAGTTCCTTTGTAATTTTAAGAAATGCATATTTACTTTGGTGTACCTATTAAGAAAAGACAGAAATCTTTCAGTTATGTATTATTCAACAGTTTGTTTAAATGCATGGGAGTATGTATGGATTTTTTTCATTTATCTTTCTAATTTTTTTCCTGAGAGAGGAACATGCTTCCTACTATCAATGTCTTTCACATTGTAATTAACTTGAACTTCATAGCTCTCAATGTCATGCTTGGGTTTGCCTATCACTATCACTGATGAATAAATTATACAGATTTGACAGATGCATTTTTTTAGTTAAACTTTATAATATACAGGGTATAGCATGACAATAGCTCAACAAGCTTATATTGATAGCTATAATTATACAGATAATTATTTATTATCTTAAATAAGATGAAAACTTAATATTTCCTGATAATATAATTAGAAAACTTTACTCTAAATCATTTCTTCATGCCATATTAAATCTTTACTCTTTAGAACAATTTTTTAAAGATACATTGAAAGGATAATTTGGATAACATAATTTTAGGCGAAAAACATTGATAGTAAATCAGATGAATTCTTTAGTCACTTTAGTATTTATTATTTCATTTTACCATAATTGAAAAGGATTTCTGGTTGAA
Source organism: Myrmecobius fasciatus (assembly GCA_023553655.1). Classification (NCBI taxonomy): domain Eukaryota; kingdom Metazoa; phylum Chordata; class Mammalia; order Dasyuromorphia; family Myrmecobiidae; genus Myrmecobius; species Myrmecobius fasciatus. The sequence goes on along the minus strand of JAJPUD010006891.1, from coordinate 109,003 downwards.
AATTATTTTAAAGATCTAAAGAATATATTTCCATATGTGATTCTTTAAAACACTTTCTATTTCAATTTTCATTAAGCTCTGAAAATGTCAGATGAAAAAACACATAAAAGTTGTTTGCATTTTAATTTGCATTAAATCTAATACTGCATGTCATTATTGTAGTATTTCTAAATTAATTCCTTGTTCATTTGTTTCAACATGAATTGCAATTTGGAATTTAGTAAAATGATTAATTGGTTAGATTATTCTTTAAATTTTGTAAAATAAAGACATAAAAAAGAAAAATATTAGAAGGCAAGGAGAGAAGAAGGAAAAAAAAGGAAGGGAGGAGGGAAAGAAGGAAGAAGGGAGGGAGGATGAGAGGGAAAGAAAGGAAGACAGGGAGAGTGGGAGGGAAAAAGGAAAATAAGGAAGAATAAAGGGAGCATAGGAAGAAGGAAAAATGAAAGAAGAAAGAAAAGGAAAGGAAGATGGAAGGAAGGAAGGAAGCAAGGAAGGAAGGAAGAAAGGAAGACAAAAGGAAAACAAAAAAGAAGAGGAGGGAGGAAGGAAAATAGGAAGAGGGAAGAAATTAAAGAGGAAGACAAAAAAGGGGGGAAAGTAATTTCTTCTTTTTGGAGTTGCATCATGAAATGTTAGACTTTCACTATATTATGTGATTCAAAGTTGGAAACTTCCTTATAAAGCATGATATTATTCAAAGAAGATATATGAATCAGGTAATGGAGTTTTTAAAATCCATATAATAAACTCATATTTCAAAACATCATAATTTTAGTGTTCAAGAAGGGACTTTCAGTTCTTATAATCTTTCTTATTAAAACTACTAAGTCAACTTTTCTTTTTCAAAAGTAATTCCAATGCATACTTCATTTTGTAGCAAAAATATCCCCTGACAAAAGAAAATAATAGGCTAGTTTAATTACACCATAATTTACTATTCTTGCTCTCTTTCCCCCCATTCATCATTTATTTACAGTGGAAACTGAATTGGATGCCCATCAATTGGAGAATGGCTGAATAAATTATGGCATATAAATGTCATGGAATATTATTGTTCTGTAGGAAAGGACCAGCAGGATGATTTCAGAGAGGCCTGGAGAGACTTGCATGAACTGATGCTGAGTGAAATGAGCAGAAGCAGGAGGTTATTATACATGGCAACAACAAGACTATATGATGTTCAGTTCTGAAGGATGTGGGTCTCTTCCACAATGAAATGTTTCAAACCAGTTCCAGTTGTTCAGTAATGAAGAAAGCCATATACACCCAGAGAGAGGGATATGAATGTGGACCAAAACATAACATTTTCATGCTCTCTATTGATGTTTGCTTGCATTATGTTTCTGTTCTCAGATTTTTTTTTCTTGTAGATCCAATTTTTCTTGCACAGCAAGATAACTGTAAAAAATATGTATACACATATTCTATTTGTCAAGTATTTTAACATAATTAACATGTAGTAGACTTCCTGCCATCTAGTGGAGGGGTGGGAGCTAGGGGGGAAAAATTTGAAACAGAAAGCTTTGCAAGAGTCAATGTTGAAAAATTATCCATACATATGTTTTGCAAATAATAAGCATTAATAAAAAATTAATTAATTAATTGAGAGCATTGGAATTAAAAAAAAAGATTTATATGTGCTCCTTTCAGATTTAGATAAATATAACAGAAAAAAATAAGGATCAGAATATTTGATTAAAAAAACCATATAGCAGATCTCTGTTGATTTTTTAATGGAAACTACATAGAATATACATTTTTTTTAATTTTACATATTATCTTCACAAAAATGACCCTGTACTAAATCATGAAGAATTAAAACAACTAAAATAAAGTGGAACTTTAAATACATGATGCATAATCATAAGTAAATGAGTTAATATACGTAAATTCCTTTACAAACCTTAATGTGCTTTATTACTGTCATTTACTATTATCTATCAATTTAGAAATCTTAAAGAAAGTATAATACAATATTAAAGGATAAATGAGTCAGAGGAAAACACAAAAACAAGAAAATAACTACATCCATAGAATAACTAAGTAGCAGCAAGTCAAAAAGTTTGAATTGCAAATTGATCCTTAGAAGAAATTTTACATATCTAAATGCTTATAAAAACAACAAAAAAAGGTTGAAATAAGAAATAGTGAATTTAGTAAGCAAAGAAAAAATTATGAATTGTAAAACCCAGAAAAAGAGATTCTACAAAGTAAAAGAAATAATATTTAAAAGAAATATTTTGAATGCAAATAAAACCAAGATTTTTCAAAGACCAATAAAATAGAAAAAAATTGCCAAACTGAGCCACGTGAGAGAGGAAAACCAAATTGTTTAAATCCAACATTAGAAGGGGGAAAAGCACAAGAAGTGAAGACAAAAAGAATTAAAATCTTCAGAAACCGTTATGTAAAACAATTTGCCAATAATATGACAAATGGGAATTTAATTGAAGTAAAATGCTAAATTTTGTTTAGGTATTCATATATACACACAAAACATACAAGTTTTACATATAGCATATCTGTTAAAGGGTCATTGATCTCATCCCTTCCTCTTTCCTTTGATGTGTTATTGAAGTGATATTTTGTGGTTCAGAAAACTTTTGTTTCAGGTAGCTAAAAATTATTTATTTCAAAAGTTTACTTACTGAGTTCAGACTAACCTCAGAGTAAGCTTCCTAATTATGAGGAATGCTTAAATCTCAACACAGGCTGGGGTCTATCCAATACTTGTGTTTTTTGATTTCCCAAATTTAAATGTTATGCTTACTTATATATAACTCAATGGACCTTTCCTGGTAACTGACTTCTCTACAAAATTGCTTAATTTCTACATATGCTTCCTGTGCTGGTATCAAGTATTTAAATAATATTTAAGTCATATTAAATGAATTGTCTGCAAAAAAATAATAAAATTGAGATAGGTGATATCTTGCAAACTCTTTCTGTGAAAGAATCCAAGCAGGGAAAGAAATTATATGCCAACACCACTAATGGAAAAGTCATGCAAGAAATATTAACAATGATATGACAATATGATTGGAGTTTTTTGATATTTATGCTTCCACTGTAGCCACTTTGATTTTTACCAAAAATGTAGGAAGCACTTAGTGTTAAAAAAAAACATAAAAATAATTATAAAGTAAATCAAGCTATTATAGTATAAGGGTTAGAAAAATTTCACATAGTGCAGCCGTCCTTTATTTTTTTTAAATGCAGAGGATTAAGTAGACCTTCCCTTGAACAGTAGTTATCTAAAAGCAAGAAGTTAACATCACTAGAAGTAGAGAAATGCTGGAAGCTTTCCCAACAAAATCAGGGGTAAAGAAAGGATATCCATTGACTCTGTATTTTTGTGATATAGTTGTAGAAATGCTAGTTATATCAATAGGAAGGATAGGAGAAAGAATGGAAAGAAGGAACCATTTATTACATATTTATTATGTGTTAAATACTGTGTTAAGTACTTTACAAATAAGATCCTTAAGATATCCCTGGGAGGTAGAGTGGAAATTAAAATATTTGACAACTAAGTGGTTATTTGGGGTGAGTGAAATTGATGAGTTGGAAATGACATCAAAGTCAATGAGCCTTAGTTGGAGATATGAAGCTATTTAAGACACAGGACTTGAAGACATATCTTGAACACATAAATGGTGTCATATATATATACATATACATATGCATATATATGCATGCATTTATATGGATATATACATGTGCTGGATTAAATTAATTTTATAGTATTGCTAAAATAGTAGAATTGGAGGTAAACATAGACATAATATACCTGGATGTAAACAAAACTATGTTGTAAAAATTCTCATGGCATTTTTCTGGATAAAACAGAATGGTTTGGAACTGGTTGATGAGTGGCTCCTTCAATGGAATCAGAAACATTTGGGAGAAGTTTTGGGGGTATGTATGGAAAGGATAATAAACTGTGTTGGACAAATTGAGTTTGAAATTCTCCAACTTAAATAATTTGAGATATCTACTAGGTGGTTAATAACATGGGACTGAATCTTAAGGGAAAAACTGAATATATACACGTTTAAATTGTTTAAATGTTTCAGTCCTATCTGGCTTTAATGACCCTATTTAGGGTTTCCTGGCAAAGACAATAAAGTAATTTTGCAATTACCTTCTCCACCTCATTTTATAGATGAGGAAAGTATGGCAAACAGGGTTAAATGACAGGAAAATAAGTGTTTGAGGACAGATTTGAATTTAGAACTTCCTCACTCCAGGCCCGGAGCTCTATTTTTCCACCTATCTGTATGGGGTACTCAGAAAGGAATAGCACCTCAGATATAAAAGCTTGGTAAGCCCTTTTCAGGGCCACTCATCCACCTTTGAAGTTTATCTTCACCAAAGTTTCTTTTATTTTTATTGTAGTAAATTTAATTATTTTTAATAGACATTGCTTTATGAATCATGTTGCAAGAAAAAAAACAGAGCAGAAGGCAAAAACCATATAAGAGATTTTAAAAAAAGAAAGAGAAATTAATATAGCATGTGTTAATTTACATTCAGTCTTCTTAGATCTTTTTCTGGATGTAGATGACATTTCTGTCCAAAATCTTTTGGGATTGCTTGGATTACTGAACTACTGAGAAGTACCAAGCCTTCCATAGTTGATCATCACACATTCTTGATGTTATTGTGTACAATGTATTCCTGGTTCTGTTTGTTCATGTAAACATGAACAGGATCAGTTCACATAAATCTTTCCAGGCCTTTCTATAATCATTTTTTATACATCATTTTTATACAACAATAATACTCTATTACCTCCATATACCATAGCTTGTTCATCCATACACCAATTGATGGGCATCCACTCCTTTTCCATTTGCTACCACAAAAAGAGCTGATACAAACATTTTTGTACATGTGGGTCCTGTTCTCTTTATAATTTCCTTGGAATACAACTCTGTAATGGCATTGCTGGGTCAAAGGGTACACACAGTTTTATAGCCCTTTGGGCATAGTTCCAGATTGCTCTCCAGAATGGTTGGATCATTTCACAATTGTACCAACAATGCATTAGTGTCCCTGTCTTTCCACATTCACTCCAACATTTATAATTATCTTTTCCTGTCATCTTAGCCAACCTGAGAGATGTGAGGTGGTACCTCAGAGTTGTTTTAATTTGCATTTCTCTAATCAATAGTGATTTAGAGCACTGTTTAATATAACAATAAATAGCTTTAATTCCATCATCTGAAAATTGTCTGCTCATATTCTTTGATCATTTGTCAATTGGAGAATGACTTGTATTCTTATCAATTTGACACAATTCTTTGCATATTTTAGAAATGAGATATTTATCAGAAATACTAACTGTAAAGATGTTTTCCCAGGCTTTGTACTTCCCTTTTAATCTTGTTTTTGTTGTTTTATTTGTGCAAAAATCTTTTTAATTTAATGTAATCAAAATTGTCCCTTTTGCCTTTCATAATGTTCTCTAGTTCTTTGGTCATGTATTCCTCCCTTGTCCAAGGATCTAATAGGTAAATCATCCTTTGTTCTTTTAATTTGTTTATGGTATGATCCTGTATTCCCAAATAATGTACCCATTTTATTTTATTTTGATATTTGGAGTGAGATACAGGTCTATGCCAAATTTCTGACATATAATTTTCCAATTCTCCTAGCAATTTTTATTAAATGGTGAGTTCTTATTTCAGAAGCTGGAGTTTAGGGGTTTATCAAATACTAGATTACTACAGGCCTTGATTATTGTGTCATGTGTATCTAATTCATTTCACTGATCCACCACTTTATTTCTTAGCCAGTACCAAATGGTTTTGATTGCTTTTGCTTTATAATATAGTTTTAGGTTTGGTACTGCTAAGGCACCATCCTTTGTATTTTTTTCCATTAATTCCCTTGATATTCTTGACTTTTTGTTCTTCCAGATAAATTTTGTTATTATTTTTTCCTAGTTCTATAAAATGATATTTTGGAAGTTTGATTGGTATAACACTGAACAAGTTGACCAATTTAGGCAGAATTATCATTTTTATTATATTAGCTCAGCCTAGCCATGCAGCTGACATTTTTCCATTTGTTTAGATACAATTTCATTTGTATGAGATGTATTTTGTAAGTGTGTTCATATAGCACTTGGGTGAGTCTGTCTTGGCAGGTAGACCTCCAAGTATTTTATTTTGTCTACAGTAATTTTAAATGGAATTTCTATTTTTTATCTCTTGCTCACGGACTTTGGCAGTAATATATGTAAAGATCATGATTTGTGTGGGTTATCTTCACCCAACTTTCAGCCATGGATCCAAGAAACTGTAGTTTGGCAAGCAATTACACCCCAGTAAAACTGTCTTGGCAAATGGACTAAACCAGTTTGAGGGTAATCATTGTATCCTGGGCCATAATCAGTTGCCTTTACTTATGTCTTGCACTGAACTTGGAGGACTCTTGAAGATAGAGTGAATCTACTGATTTTGTGTAAATTTAACTCATATATACAATTTATCTGTGAGTCAAAACATCATCTGGTGATGTCATTGTCTTCTGTGAAATGAAGGGAAAACAATGAAATTTGTGAATTACACACGTAGAGATGATAGTTAAGTACATGGGACCTAAGGAGGTCAGAGAGAGTAAAAAGAGAAGAGAACCCAGGACAGAACTTTATAAAACACTGACTAGAGTTTTGTTATGAATGTGGAGCTAGCAAAGAATATTGAAAAGTATTCATATATATATATATGTACATATATATATGAACAAGGAGAAAGCAATATCATTTTTTTAAAAAAAGAAAAACTAATAAATGCGTATTCAGAAGCAGAGGTCAGTCAAATACAGCACAGAAATAAAAAATAATCAGAAATGAGAAGACTATTAGTTTAACCTGTCAGTTTCTTAGACACCCAAGAACATGTAGAGAATAAAGGAAATTTTAATAATAATATAAAGGAGTCCAAGAGGGTAAAATGAAATTGGGAGACAGAAGATATAGACTAATTATAGGTAAAGGTAAAATAGGCTTGATAGGAATGTGAATGGAATGACAGAATGAAGTATAAAGGCACTAAGACTGATAGCATTTCTTAATCACAGAAATGAGAGAAGCAAAAAGTTGTAATTTAGTAACTATAGGGTAGTTACAAGGAAAATTAGGAATAAGTCTATAGTATAGGCCTTATCCAAGATTTTAAACAGAATCCTAATGGAGCCTCTACCAATCTTCCTTGAAGGTAAAGCTCCTTTATTTGATTCCAGAGGGCAGGGACTGAGAGTTCAATTTAAGACTGACATTTCATACAATTCTTTTCAATAACTATAACTATTTTCCTCATAGTTGCTTTTATATATCTACTTTTAATACAACTAATCTTTCATGCCACTTTATAAAGATTCAAATCAAGAAAGATTCTTTTATAGGAAATTTGACAACACATCACTTTTTTTTTCAAAAAGTAAGCAATCATTAGGTTCACCAATTAATAATGGGTAGGGGGAATGATTTAATCATATTGGATTCAGGTTCCACATTTCTTTTCTTTTCTTTTTTTAAATTACAAAATAAGATAAAATATTTGTATTTAATTTATTTTCTTGTTTGATTTCTTCTCGGAACTCTTTCTAATGTCCTCATATTAATACTACACAACAAAGGGCTATTTCTAATATCATGAATAATGGCTAACCTTCAAGAAAAAATGATTCTCATTATAAATTACTTAATAGTATATATTTGAGATATATTTTCAACTAACAAATTACAGACAGGTATAATCCAAAGTTATTTTACATGGAGATATGCTACACAAATATTTTCCTACTTAGACTTGTAGAGCACCTAAAGTGGATTTTTTTTCTGAAGTCAAGAAAAAAAAATATATTCTCAGACATCTTTGATGAGGTCTTTCTGTAAATTGATTCAACGTAAATATTTAAGTATAAGGCATTCCATAATATAATTCTGAAATCAGATAGCTAAATGCCAACCTTTATTTCAAAAGATAGGCAGTATTTTTTAAAATTTCCTTTTATCTACTATTAAAAAATGGAATCAGCTGAATAATGTCTAGAAAGTATTCCTTTCTCATCTCTACCTCTTTGCATCCCTAGATAACTATATGAAGTCTCTCCAGTATGATACGATGGAAAGAGCATCACATTTGCAGGAAAGATCAAAGTTTAAACTCTCTCTCTACCAACTACTATCTATGTGACCTTTAATGAGTCACCTGATTTCTTTGGACATTAATTTCTTCATCTTTGAAAAGAGGTGATTGGACTGGATGGATCTGATGATCCTATGTTTCATATGTTTTGAATTGACCTTATAGATGTCATTTAACCTTAGTAAAATATAAAATAGTAAATTCCTTATAGGCTAGGTATGTTTCATTTTCCCCCTATGTTTCTAGGATATTATTGAGTTCATTGGCATGTTTCATAAATATTTATTAAGGGGATGGTTATCATAGAACTGTGGCATCTTACATATCTAATACAATGGCCTAACTTTACATGTAAGGAAACTGAGACATAGACAGGTTTAAACAACTTGCCCAAATTTGCATTGGTAAAAAATAGAGCTGAAATTCAAACAACATGATATCTAATTCCAAAGCCAGGTTTTTCTCCCTAAAATATTCTGATTCATATGATGCTAAAATGGAATTTTTGTGAGAATGCACTTAAATAAACAAGATGTCCATGCCCTCTTTTGTGTATTCCATTTATGTTAAGAACTCTAGGAACTAAATAATCTGCTACTTACTCAACCACAAAATACCACAGAAGATTATGAGTCTAGATGAAAAAGAATAGCAAAACATCAATTTTCAGAAAAAAAGCAATTTTATTTTTCATATAAAATATTTCTTTTATTATACAAATATGAGTCATTCAATAAGGCTCATGTTGAACTGTCCCTTAGAATTACTGAATAACTTTGGAAATAATATTTTGACAAATATTTGTCATTTTAAACAAGAATAAAAAACACTTAAAACCTGAGTTGGTTCAGGTTTTTTCACTTCATTCCTCAAGATGAGTTTTGAAGCTCTGAACTGCATGAGTTTTTCTATATTAAATCAATAAAACAAAAACAATATTCAATGAAATAAATATTTGACTAAAAACCTCTTTGATTGCAAATTCCCAAGTCAATACTATCTCCTCATTTTTGTGATTTCCACAAATGAGTCAAGTTAATGGTCATGAGTTCAAGTCAAGAGATAAGTCTAAGAGATGCAGGCCACTTCTGTTCTATTACCTTAAAAATCTTTGTACAGATCACCAAGAAAAAGATCTACTGTTCTCTAGCATAAGTCAAAAATGATACTTAAAGACTTGTAGGGGCTTAGATATTATTTCCTTCAAATCCCTCATTTCACAAGTGAAGAGACTAAAAGTCAAAAAAGTAAAGCTGTGGAACTTATTTTTTAAAGGTTGTTAAGAAAAGTTTGCAAATAATTGGAAATTATTTGATAAAATAAATACATTTTATTTTAAAAAATTTATGAAGTTAAAACTGTGGTCACATAGTTATTGAATAATAGAGCCAGGTCCAGAACTGTGATTTTGACACTCTAAGCAATCAATGTGTCTTTGACAAAAAAAAAAGCATTATACCTTTCATGAGGATGAATTTTCTAAATTGAACATCCAGAGACCTAAAGAATTTTAAAATAAGAACTGTGTCAGTCATTGTGGATTTAGTAAGAGCATCTCCTCACCCACTCACCCCAAACTCCATATATACAGATTCTATTGTTTCAGTCTCAAATACTCAGATAGAATTGGTGAATTCTTGGTTTCTTTCATCTGCTATTCTTATATAGGTGCAGCTATTTTTTAGTTCATTACAAGAAGCCTACAGAGAGTGGCACTGTTTTGCAAAAAATAAATAGTCTTCAATCAGAAAGCTGACATAACTAAGATAATCTTTCTCCCCTCTTTTTACAACTTAGAATATCTATCATAAAAGAAATATTCCACAGAGCAAAATTGCTGGACTATTTAAACTGCTTTATTCAAACCTGCTTCCTCAAAAGTAGATGATAATTAGGTTGCCAGCACTCTTGTCTACATATATCACTACTTGGTAATTCAAAATTCTCAGACTATGGCTTATACATGTCCTATAGCTGTGTTAATGCTTAAGGAAAAGAGATTCACAGATTAGTGTGTTAGAGAATTAAACTGAAATATGAAAGTCAGTAGCACATGGATGGCTAATGGCAAGACACTGTGATAATATTCAAGCATTTACCCAGTAACTTTTTTTATTAAAGCTTTTTTATTTGTATAACATGTATATGGGTAGTTTCCCATCATTGATCTTTACAAAGCTTTCCATTCAAAATTTTACTCCCAGTCTCCTCCCCTCCCCTAGATGGCAGGAAGTCCACTACATGTTAATAATGTTGAAATGTTTGAGAAGTTATGCAAGAAAAATCCTATCTACAAGAAAAAAAAAAGAATCAGAGAAAGGCAACACAATGCAAGCAAATGTCAATAGAGATCATGAAAATGTTACGTTTTGGTCCATATTTCATTTCCCTCTCTCTGGGTGTATATGGTTTTCTTCAGTGAACAATTGGAACTGGTTTGAGACAATTCTTTCTTGCAGAGAGCCATGTCCATCAGAATTGATCATCATGTAATACTGCTGTTGCTGTGTATGATGATCTCCTGGTTCTGCTCGTTTCACTCAGCATCAGTTCATGCAAGTCTCTCCAGGCCTCTCTGAAATCGTCCTGCTGGACGTTTCTTACAGAGCAATAATATTCCATAACATTCATATACCATAATTTATTCAGCCACTCTCCAATTGATGGGCATCCCTTCCGTTTCCAGTTTCTAGCCACTACAAAAAGGGCTGCCACAAACATTCTTGCACAGGTGGGTCCCTTTCCCTCCTCTAAGATCTCTTTGGGATATAGGCCCAGTAGAAACACTGCTGGGTCAAAGGGTATGCACAGTTTGACAACTTTTTGAGCATAGCTCCAAACTGCTCTCCAGAATGGTTGGATCCGTTCACAGTTCCACCAACAATGTATTAGTGTCCCAGTTTTCCCACATCCCCTCCAACATTCATGGTTATCTTTTCCTGTCATTTTAGCCAATCTGACAGGGGTGTAGTGGTACCTCAGAGTTGTCTTAATTTGCATTTCTCTGATCAATAGTGATTTGGAGCACCTTTTCATATGACTAGAGATGGTTTTAATTTTATCTATGCATGTTACTTTATCATCTTCTAGAGTTCCACCCCCTCCACCCACCCATTTCCAGAGTACCCCCCCTTATTTGTTCCCTTTCCCCATATTCAACCTACACACTCGTCCAAAAATCCCCTCTGTCCTCCCCTGATCTTCTTAAATCTCAATCCATATACTCCTTTAAAAAGTTCCTCCTCCAGCTCATACCCTAGTTTTCTCACCTCTCTTCATGTTTAGGAGATTGTCTCCTAATTGTCTGTTCATATCCCTTGACCACTTATCTATTGAAGAGTGGTACCCAGTAACTTATAATAGAGTTATAAAATAGGTGCTTTTAAAAATTCTTTATAAATTTAATCTTACTAAAACTGACATAGGAGCGATTTGACTTTTCTACTCCAGCAAGACCAGGCAGATTGCCTTGAAAATCACAGGCATTCTGACAAGCTGAGGTAGAGAAAAGACAGTGAAAGAAGCCAGGAAAAATGGATGATCTCCAAGGAAGAAGGAAATTTTGTGTCTGGCTCATAAATTTTTATGGCATTTAGGCCATGCTAGTTCACACTGTAGTAATTAGTTCAAATATATTTTAACTGATCTACCACTTCTAGGGGCCCTTGAGGACAAACAAATGGCTTATTTGTTTTTGCTGTTACTAGCAGCTATGGGGCCTAATGCCTAGGTAAGAAGATAAGGTTAAAGATAGCAACCAGAATCATAATTTAAATGGTTAATTGACGTATCTGGGGATAAAAAATATTCTTCTACTAATGCAGATTAGTACCGGCTTTCTAACCTATGATCTTAGCACTGAGAGTTTCAGAGATTTAATTTGAGCAATTATCAGTGACTGATAAAAAGACTAGGTGTGAAAAGCGAATTTCTAATATGTTACATCTTTAGAAAAATAAATGTTTTTCTTTTTAGAACAACCTTATAAAAGGATAATTAGGACCAAAAGCACTCAAATAATGATTTGAAATGTATTTAAATAAAAATCATGAATCCTAAATATGGAAGCATTTCTCCAAAATAAATTTGATTTCAACAGTTTCAAATATTGTGTTCAAGTCTGTAGTTTAGTGTTCTGTCCTGTGTTGCTGAATATTCATAATTGGGTTATCTATGATCCTTTTTTATCATTTCCAAAACACTATTTTCACTCTCTCCTTTTCAAGCAAATTTACTACTGCTAACTTTATTTTTCAGTTTGAGTCTGCTCTTATTTTTATGAACTTTCACTTATATCTATCTACCTCCTTTCATAGAAAGTTGAAGACTATATATGAGATTTAGTTGACTAAGCACCTCAATTACATATAATTTACATATAAATTTTATGTAATTGAAGTGCTTATTCAATTTTCATTTTGTGTATAAAAATGTAAATGCTATCAGTATTTTTAAAACTGTCATTACTAAGGTAGTTTAAAAGAAAGATTGGGGTTGCATTGTATATGATGGAGTGTTTCTAAAAAAAATTTAATTAAGTAGAAAAAGGTAAAAGGAAGTAATTGGATTATAGAAATGGGTCAAGAAAGGGAGAACAAATATAGAGGAAGCAGGTCAGGGCAGAGGCCTGGTAATGTCGGAACTTTACTCCCATCTGATTTGATGAGGAAATGTGTACACTTGGAAGAGTATATGAAATCTCCTAAACATGAAGAGAGGTGAGAAAACTAGGGTATGAGCTGGAGGAGGAACTTTTTAAAGGAGTATATGGATTGGGATTTAAGAAGATCAGGGGAGGACAAAGGGGATTTTTGGAGGAGTGTGTAGGTTGAATTTGGGGAAAGGGAGCAAATAAGGGGGGTACTCTGGAAATGGGTGGGTGGAGGGGGTGGAACTCTAGAAGATGATAAAGTAACATGCATAGGGTAAAAATAGAGACTAAAAAAGAAAATAGTGAGCAAAAATAAGATGGAGGGAAATTCAGAAATAGCAATAATAACTTTAAATATGAATGGGATGTTTATAGCAGCTCTCTTTGTGGTGAAAAATAACTGGAAATCTCAGGGGTCCTCATTAATTGGGGAATTGTTGAACAAGTTGTAGTGTATGGTTCTGATGAGATGTTACTATGGTATAAGAAATTATGAGCTCAATGACCTTAAGAAGAACATGGAAAGACCCGCACAAAATGATGAAGACCTAAGCAGAACCAGGAGAACACTCCATATAGCAACAGCAATATTATTTTAAGAATAACATTGAGCAACTAAATCATTTTGACTGAAGTACATAAATTAAACAAAGAACATATGAAGAAAGATTCTATTTGTATCCAGAGAAAGAGCTGATAAATAGAAAAACCTTTAGAAATGTGTGTGTATGAATGTGAATATACACCTATTTGTGTCTAATGGAAGCCATCTCTAGGATGGGTATGGAGAATGGGGAGAGAAGAAAAAAAAGGGGGAGAAGAAATTTCCAAGATAACATGATGTCATATTTGGAGGGCATAGTAGGTTATACATGGTAATTTTGCAGTTTCATGTGCAATCAAGTTTTCTTATTGTACCGTATTATAGAAATGCTTATTTTGTTCCTGTGAATTGAAAATAAAATACATTTTTTAAAAAAAGATCATGCTGGGTAGTACATAATTTTATGTAAATGTGGAGTATTTTAATATTTTAAATGAGAAATTAAGTAGAGAATTTATGGAATTTAATGACTAAAACCTAATCTCCAGAAGGTTTACTTCAAGGTGCTGACTTTTTTTTTTAAACAAAGTTATATGATTATATTTGGAGAGATGTTTTCATGTGTGTGGATAGGGAGAGAGAGAAAGACAGAGAGAGAGAGAGAGAGAGAGAGAGAGAGAGAGAGAGAAAGAGAGAGAGAGAGAGATGAAAATACAATGTTGACTAATTAAAATTTCTGATCAATTCAAATTGCTTTTGTCCCTCATTCTTGCAAAACTCAGGGTCATAATGTTATTAATACATTCAATAAACTGGCAGGTCAATCATTCAACCATACCTACAGGGAAATAAGGTAAATGGGTTAATGGAAGAAATTAATGGCATAGTTGAGAAATGCAGAATGATAAGTACTTCAAATAGTAATTTAAAGATACTGACCAATTAAAAATATCCATGGTAGGTCTCATATTTAGCTCATTAAGGAAATGTCTAATAAAACTTTCAAGGATATATCATGCAAATTTAAAACAACATTAATAGATCAAAATACAATTGCACATAAGAGGTAATAAAGCATAGTGCCAAGAATTTTCATCACTTCATTCTTTTATCAATTTTGAATTCAAGTATTGCTATTCCCAAAGTCAATTAGCAATTCAGCTGCTTATGCTGCTCCCATTAAAGAAACCTCTACAATTTAATGCTTTCTGATTTGATAACAGCAATTCATTTGAACACAATGTAAGTATATCACTAAGATTGTCATCAACAAAATTCTTATTATAAGCTGATTTAATTACAATTATGAGACAAAGTGGGCATCCACCTAAGTCCTAGCTTGATTTCTTTCTGTTCTCTTTCCACTCTCCCCTTGAGTGACCTTGCTACATCTATGAATCACAAGTCAATATGTTCATCAATAACTTCTCATCTGAATTTCAGTCCCACAGTACCAACTGCATTGGTACTCTACCAGGTTGGTTCAGTGGCATCTCAAATTTGGAATATAAAAAAAATTGAATGCATCAACTTAAACATAATTCTTCACATCTCCCCAAACTTTCCTCTTTTTTGAGGGAACCACTTTTTTTTCAAGTTACTTAGGTTCATATTTTCAGTTTCATCTTCGATTCTTCCCTCTTCCACACCTTCAAATAATTGACACATTCTGTCAATTCTTGTCCCATAATATCAATTACAGTCAGTAGGTTCTCCTGTCACTTATCCTTGTCCCACAATAAGTCACAGCCAATAGGTTATAGTTCCACTTTCCTAGTTCAGAACATTCTCATATCTTGTATTAAATCTTCTAGTTAGTGCTCCAGGTTCCAGTCTCTATCTCTTCTTTAACCCACCCTTCATAAAAAGCTTCCAAGATAACATTCCCTAGTAACAGATATGTCAAAGTCACAATCCTACTCAAAAATCTTTAGTGGTTACCTATTGTTAGTAGGATAAAGTAACACACTTTTAAAGTCCTCCTAAGAAGCTTCTTATTCTGCCTCTAATCTTGTGTCCAACATTGTTTTATACTACTTCCCTTCAATTACTTTACAATCCAACAAAACTGAACTAGTCATCTATTCCCAGAGATAATTAGTTGGTACAGTAGATAGAGCACTGAGCATGGAAGATCTAAATTCAAATCTAGTCTCAGATAATCACTAGTTTTATTACCCTGAGAAAGCAACTTAACCTCTATCTGCCTTAGTTTCTTCAACTTCAAAATGGGCATAATAATAACATTTAAGTCCCTAGTTTGTTATAATGATCAAATGAGATCATATTTTAGATCTTTAGAATAGTAAGTGTTTAATAAATGTTTGGCTTTTTCATTCATTCCATCACTGAACTGTGCATTCCATATCCTATCTCCATCAGTCATACAAATTATTTCTCTACACCTGAAAGAAATAAAAATAAACAGTTCCACTGACTTTTTTAAAGGTAAGTTTTAAAAATAAACCAATATAGATATGTATAGGAAACTCATCAACCAACTCAGGTTATTAATAAATGTTCAGAAGATGAAAGCAAGGCCAGATATACCTAATATATATTGTTATAGCAGAATGCAAAATTATGAAACGTTTCTTTAAGAATAGATTCAGATGGGGGGGCGGAGCCAAGATGGCACAGTGAAAAGGTGACTTTCTGTCTCTCCTCCAATCTTCTCTCAAATCAACAATAAAATAAGCCTCTGAACTGATCTTCAAGTCAACGAACTCAGAAATATTTGGGCACGGCTCTCTGGATAACTTCATATCAGGTTAGTCAGACTCAGACAGAGAGATAAATAGAGGACTCCTGTGTAGGTCGGAAGTGAGGGTGGGACTCAGCTCAGCTCATCCTGGCAGAAATTCCAAACTCCAAACTCCAAATTCCAAACACCTGGAGTTTATCTGAGGCACACGGGACACTCTGCCCTGATTGGGGGCAGGTGTTCTGGCAGACTTGCCTTGTTTAAGGAGTAATTCAGACTTAGTCTTAGCCCCCACCGGCTCAGCACCTTAAGTTAATTCGCCAAAGTGCCCCAGGGCAAAGCTTTTCAGCCACTGTTTTTTTTTCCCTACCTTAAAGAGATATCCACACTGTCTAAAAAAAATGAAGAAGCAAAAGAGAGCTCTCACCATAGACAGCTTTTATAAAGAGAAAGAAGTGATGATCACCCCAGATCCAGAGGTTCCTTTAGACAAAACTCAAGAGAAAATCAGCAAGGACCATCACTGGTCCCCTTTTCAAAAGGCCTTTCTGGAAGATTGCATAAAGAACCTCAAAAGAGAGCTGGAGGATAAATGGGAAAATAAACTGAAATCAATGCAAGAAGGATATGATGCCCTGCAAAAGAGATATGAAAAAGACACCAATTTATTGAAAAATAAAATTAGTGAAGTGGAAAAAGAGTGCAATGAACAAATTGGCCAGTTACAAAAGGAGCTTAAAAAGGTAACTGAAGAAAACAACACTTTAAAAATAAGAATTGAACAAATGCAAGTGAATGACTCACTAAGACTTGAAGAATCAGTCAAACAAAAACAAAAAAATGAAAAATTAGAAGAAAATATGAAATATCTCCTAGGAAAAACAACTGACTTAGAAAATAGATCTAGGAGAGACAATCTAAGGATTATTGGACTTCCTGAAAGCCATGATCAAAAAAAGAATCTAAACACTATCTTCCAGGAAATCCTGAAAGAAAACTGCCCTGAGATTGTAGAATCAAAGGGCAAAATCACCATTGAAAGAATTCACCGATCACCTCCTGAAAGAGACCCCAAAATTAA
>JAJPUD010006891.1:60371-91461 GCA_023553655.1 Myrmecobius fasciatus | reverse complement strand
AGACTCAAATAAAAAAACTACTAGAAACAATTCACAACTTTAGTAAAGTTGCAGGATTCAAAATAAATCCACATAAATCATCAGCATTTTTATATATTACCAACAAAGTTCAGCAGCAAGAGATACAAAAAGAAATTCCATTCCAAATAGCAGATGATAGGATAAAATATTTGGGAATCTATCTGCCAAGGAAAAGTCAGAAACTATACGAACTAAATTACAAAACACTTTCCACACAAATAAAAGCAGACCTAATCAATTGGAGAAACATTAAGTGCTCATGGGTAGGCAGAGCGAACATAATAAAAATGACAATACTACCCAAACTAATCTACTTATTTAGTGCCATACCAATCAAACTCCCAAGAAATTATTTTACAAATCTAGAAAAAAATAGTAGCAAAGTTCATTTGGAAGAACAAAAGCTCAAGGATTTCAAGGGGATTAAGGAAAAAAAAGGCAGATGAAGGTGGCCTTGCTGTACCAGATCTAAAACTATATTATAAAGCAGCGGTCATCAAAACCGTTTGGTACTGGCTAAGAAATAGAGCAGTCGATCAGTGGCACAGGATAGGTTATCAGGACAACCTAGACATTAACCTTAACAATCTAGTGTTCGATAAACCCAAAGACCCCAGCCTTTGGGATAAATACTCTCTATTTGGCAAAAACTGCTGGGAAAATTGGAAACTAGTGTGGAAGAAATTAGGGCTTGACCCATACCTAACACCACATACCAAGATGAGATCTAAATGGGTTCATGATCTAGATATAAAGAGGGACTTTGTAAGCAAGTTAGAGGAATGTAATATAGTTCATCTCTCAGACCTGTGGAGATGGAATAAATTCATGTCCAAAGAAGACCTGGAACTCCTAATTGAACACCAGATGGATAATTTTGATTATATTAAGTTAAAAAAGTTTCTGTACAAACAAAACTAATGCAAACAAGATTAGGAGGGAAGCATCAAATTGGGAAATCATCTTTACATTTAATGGTTCTGATAAAGGCCTCATTTCTAAAATATATAGAGAATTGTCTCATATATGTAAGAATTCAAGCCACTCTTCAATAGATAAGTGGTCAAGGGATATGAACAGACAATTTTCAGATGATGAAATTAAAACCATCTCTAGTCATATGAAAAGGTGCTCCAAATCACTATTGATCAGAGAAATGCAAATTAAGACAACTCTGAGGTACCACTACACCCCTGTCAGATTGGCTAAAATGACAGGAAAAGATAACCATGAATGTTGGAGGGGATGTGGGAAAACTGGGACACTAATACATTGTTGGTGGAACTGTGAACGGATCCAATCATTCTGGAGAGCAATTTGGAGCTATGCTCAAAAAGTTGTCAAACTGTGCATACCCTTTGACCCAGCAGTGTTTCTTCTGGGCCTATATCCCAAAGAGATCTTAGAGGAGGGAAAGGGACCCACATGTGCAAGAATGTTTGTGGCAGCCCTTTTTGTAGTGGCTAGAAACTGGAAACTGAAGGGATGCCCATCAATTGGAGAGTGGCTGAATAAATTATGGTATATGAATGTTATGGAATATTATTGCTCTGTAAGAAACGTCCAGCAGGACGATTTCAGAGAGGCCTGGAGAGACTTGCATGAACTGATGCTGAGTGAAACGAGCAGAACCAGGAGATTATCATACACAGCAACAGCAGTATTACATGATGATCAATTCTGATGGACATGGCTCTCTGCAAGAAAGAATTGTCTCAAACCAGTTCCAATTGTTCACTGAAGAAAACCATATACACCCAGAGAGAGAGAGAGATGAAATATGGACCACAATATAACATTTTCATGATCTCTATTGACATTTGCTTGCATTGTGTTGCCTTTCTCTGATTCTTTTTTTTCTTGTAGATAGGATTTTTCTTGCCTAACTTTTCAAGCATTTCAACATTATTAACATGTAGTGGACTTCCTGCCATTTAGGGGAGGGGAGGGGACTGGGGGTAAAATTTGTAATGGAAAGCTTTGTAAAGATCAATGCTGGGGAACTACCCATACATATGTAATACAAATAAAAAGCTTTAATAAAAAAAAGAAATAAATTGAAAAAAAAGAATAGATTCAGATGAGCTAATATTCTCTAATTGAGAGTGAGCTGAGGTTGGTGAAGAATTTTAAAGATAGCAAATTATTGAGATTGTATTTTTGAGGGGTATTTGAATTTGTTTTGATAGATAGAGTATGATCTCTTGGCTGAGGCTAGATGGGGCAATGATTATTTATGACAAAGAAAAGACAGGCTGCTCAATTATCTTTTGCTTTAGGACAGAAGAAAAAAATATTCATACCTAAGACAGGTAAGGAGAGACTAAAAGAATTCCTGACTATCCTTGATGTGTTGAAGTCAATGAGTTACATTCTTGGGTACTGTAAATATTGTCAGATATGTCACCATAAGTGATCTCTAAAAGATAATGGAAAACAAGAGAGAGATATATTCCAAGTTTGGAGAACGGAAAATAACCTATTTTTTTAAATGTGGGGGTTGAATATATCTACAAACTATGACCTAATAAGTTAGATTTTGATTACTAGATTGATAAAAAGATTGTTAGTGAAAATCAAGAGAAAGAAATAATTACTGTAAAGGGTCAGTCTTTATTTTTCAAAAGCAGGTCATGTTATATACAAGCATATCTCTTTTTTTGACAGGGATAGTAGACAGCTAATTCAGGAGAATGCTATAGATAGTTTACCTAGTTGTTGTAAAATATCTAATAATGTATCTTTTGCTGTTATAGGGGGAAAAGATGGTGAGATATGGGCTTTAAAAGTGTGCCATTAGGTCAATTTTAAATTAATAGCAATGAGTAACGAAAGAATTGGAGATTAACTAATGGTTCAATATCTGCCTGAATGGAAGTCTCCATGTATTATACCTCTAGAAATTTTCATTTGAACCTGTTAAATATAAAATTTTAATCAATTACTTGGATTAAAAAAACATAGATGAAAGGCTTATCACATCTACAAATAAACATAAAGCTAAGAGAGACTGAGATAATCCCTAACACACTAGATAATAAACTAAAAATTTAAAAAGAACTCACTAGGTTATAAGAATGCAAAATACTGAACTTAGAATCATAGGACCTGGGTTTAAATCTCAGCTTTTATACTTAGTACTGAAAGAACACTGTTAAAGTCACTTAAAGTCTCCAGGTCTCATTTTCCTCATTCATAAAATAGAGATGATGGATTAGATGATAGCTAAGGTCTTTTCCAGCTCTAGTGCTAGGATCCCAGATATTCACATCAAGGCAAATCAGGTATCAATCAGTCAACCATAAACAAGCTTTTATTGAGATGTTACTATCTGCTCAGCAATAGGTTTTCAATTTAAAAAAAGCAAAATTAATAGCTAACCTCAAATATATATTCTAATCAGAGCGAAAACATGCAAACTGCTATGTAGAAACAAGATAACAAGTTTCCTCTTCTGTTAAATGTGGATCATAATAGCATCTACCTCCTAAGGTTGTTATGAGCAAATGACAAAATAATTCTAAAGCATTTAGCATAGTACCTGGCACAAAGGATTTAAATGTTTGCAATGATTATGATGAGGGTGATGAATGATGAAGATGCTGAAATCCAGAGCAAATTGAAGTTAATCTCATAAGGAAAACACTAGTATTAAGGGATTATTTGAAAAGGCTTATTGCAAAATAGAGTTTAGCTGAGTCTTGAAGGAGTGAAGTAAAATGGAAGAATATTCCAACTATTGGGGAAATGTGGAATATTGATATAATTGAGTACATGGAGATGTGTAAAATATATGAAGATTGGAAAAGTAGAAAATACCAGAGTATAAAGAGTTTGCAGTAAAACAAGGAAATTTACACACTGATTAATAATAATACAGCTCTACTCACATTACATTTTAGGAATATCATCTTAATACTGGAATAGAAAGAGAATTGAAGTAAAGAAAGCACCCAAAAGTCTATTGTACTAATACAGGTATGAGGTAATGGTGCTGAGGTGACAAGAGGACACCTACAATTAACAGAGATAAACATAAATTCTTAATTTGCTTCATAAATCAGTTTCACAAATTGGGGAAGATATGGCTAGAAAGCAATCAATTTTTTTAAAGATTTGGGCATTTTAGTGGATGACACTTGGTGGATGAATTGATATACCAAAAAGTGTTTGCAATCTTGAGCTGTACTAAGTAAGCCCCAAATAAAGCCCAAGGAAGTATTGGTTTCAGTGTGCTCTTCTCAGGTTAGATAATACCTACTGGTCTGTTTAGTTTGAGATGCCACATTTTAAGAGGAACATTGATAAATTGTAGAATAATTAGAGGAGGGCAAGGGGAATGATGAAAGAACTCAATGCCATTTCATATTGTAGTCTTCTTAACTTGCAATTCATAAATTATTTTTAATCAAAATCTGCATTTCACTATAATAGGTTTCTCTTGTGATCTTATATATTTTACTTTATGCATTTAAAAGATATTCTGAAAAGGTATCCATTGGTTTTAACAGATTGCCAAAGGGATTCATGATGCAAGATCAGTTAAGAACACCTGCCATATTTGCTTAAGCCTGGAGATGACCTGAGGGTAAATGTTGGGAGGCTAGAACAGCTTGTTAGATTTCTTCAAGTATTTGAAAATTTGTCATGTGAAGAGCAATTAGACATGATTTGTTTAGATAGAACTAGGAGAAACAATCAAAGGTTTTTGAGGCAAATTCAGGAAAATTTAAGGGAAAACATGCCAGTTTGTTCTAGGTATTTCATGAATGTCACAGAGAAGTAGGGTTGCATAGTGGATAAAGAGGTAACTTCAGAATCAGTGAGACTTTGAAGTCTAGACTCTTACATTCACTGACTGTGTGATCCTGAACAAGTCCTTTAGTGTCTTGGTGCTACAGGACTTTAAGACTATAAAATTCTGATTGGCAATGATGTTAATTAAAAACTTCATCAGGAATATCCTAAACCAAAGAAATCACAGTTCTGAACTTTTTTTTAAATTCCTGCCTTTTATTCAATTCTCTCAATTAATTTTAAGATTTTTTTTAAACTGGAATTGAGAACATTGTTTCCATAAACACAAAAATAATCCTTGAGTTTTTCTTTTCCATTTTTAGGCTTCTTACCCTTTGATGCAGTCAGTTCACTTAGCATTTAATTAGTTATGCAAATGTTTTTTTTTCTTTCCTTCCTTTTCATTCCCTTTCCCAAAGATAATATGTTAATTTGCTGATTGAATTATACAATACTATATATATACATATATATATATTCTCTTTACTATGAAATTCCTCAATTTCAAAGAGGTTTCAAGTTAATCAAGAATCCAATGGCAAACCTAGTAGATTTTATTTTTCTAGTGAAGCTCTCATCAATGAAAGATTTATGTAAGTAAGACCTCATTTTCATTTCAAGCCCAAAATATAGGATAATATTCTTTCAAAATTTCCCACATTTTAGGAATAAGAATATAAGAAACAAAAATGTATAGAGTGGAGGGTAGTATTGCATGAAGTTAGCCTGCAAATTTGCCTTTGGGTTACCCTTAGTTCACCCTCAGTGAATTTTTTTTTATTTAAAACTCTAAATAATTTACTTAATGAATTTTCCTATCAGATAAAGACCATGTAGCTGTTGTCTGCAGAGACTTACAGAATTACCAAAACATTTCACCAATGTGGAATCTAAGCTTCAGTGTACAATATAGAATTGGAAGAGCAAAGGGAAGCTTGTATCAATCATATGGCATCTGACTTTCATATCTGCTGTCTCAGATTCTTCATATAATTTTCTGGCTTAATATTTCACTCAAGTTTCATGCTCAGACTTTAAAATGTCTGTGTTGCATGGTGCTATGACAAAAGTCTCAAAGAAAATGATCTTTGCTTATGCAATTTGATGCTGTGCAGATAAAGATTATTCAATTGTGAAGAAAAAAATAAAGGGTCATTGTCCAACTTTCACCATTGCCAGCCATGACAATTTGACCAAGACAAAACACTCCTGAGCTTTATTTCTCCATCTATAGAATGCATACAATAATGCCTGCCCTGGTTACAAGGTTCTTATGAGGACCAAAAAGATTCTGTATATGAAAGCTCTTAGTGAATTATAAATTTTCTCCCCCATTCACATGTACATAAAAACATACATATACACATGCTGTAATAAGTATTTTGGTTCATATTCACTAAAGCATGTATTTGTATATATTTCATCAATTAATAAAATGTGTTATGCTTCACTAGAAGATTTTACATTGGGAAATATTCATAAAGCAAATGTTCAAGAAATATTGTAGTCTGTTTAAGCAGCATGCTTGTTCATCTTTAAAAGTGGTTCTGTCACAACAGTTCTATCACTCCTCCCAAAATCTCCTCAATATTTCAATACATAAAGAATGGCTACAATTAAGAGGCCCCCCCAAAAATAAAGCTTAAAGGAAATAAAAATAAATTTATAATATTGTGAAAATATAGTGAAGGAGGAAGAGATGTGGGTTGCTCTATGACAATTATCCCATTTGGTACATGCGTGCCTTGGTTTGGAAAAAGAGATGGCAAGTATCTGGTGGTTTTCTAAAAGTGGGAACTACACCATGGTTAAATTGTTCAAATAAGTAGAGCTTACAACAAATTAGTAAACAATTACTTAAATTGATTTTATTCCAGATCAATAAAAATTACTGATTTTTTTATACTCCACAAAGCTTTTGTTTTCCACAGCCTTGAGTAATAGACAGCACTAAAGACTGGACTGTGATTTCATTGACATGAATTCCTGGATATTTCATTGATATAGGGAATTTCTCAGTAACTGATCAATGTACTCTCTCTAATGTATTGGGCAGCTAGGTAACATACTAGATACAATGCCAGGCTCAGAATCAGGAAGACCCATCTTCCTGAATTCAAATCTGGCCTCAGACACTACTGTGTGAAGATGAGTACTTCATTTACTCCTATTTGCCTCAATTATAAAATGATCAGGAAAGGGAATGGTAAAACACTCCAATATCATTGCCAAGAAAATGTCAAATAGGGCCATCAAGAGTTAGACATAAGTGAAACAAAAACAAAAACAAACAAAAAAAACAATGAAAACTGCAATGCATAATCATAGAAAATGATTATAATACTGAAAAGTGACTTGTTCTCATTTACACTCATGTTATATATCAAATGGAATACTTAAACCCAAAATGCCTTGGTTCAAGTTCAACACTGTTCACTACACTGCATTTTTTCATGTAGAAAGCTGAAATTTACACTTCTAAAGTGGGAATAATAACATTTATCTCCTGGAAATCCATGTGTGTGTGTGTCTCTGTGTGTGTGTGTGTCTGTGTGTGTGTGTCTGTGTGTAGGTTTATATCTTTGTAAAAATGTATGTGTGTTGGATGCCCATCAATTGGAGAATGGCTGAACAAATTATGGTATATGAATGTTATGGAATATTATTGTTCTGTAAGAAACAACCAGCAGGATGATTTCAGAGAGGCTTGGAGAGACTTGCATGAACTGATGCTGAGTGAAATGAGCAGAACCAGGAGATCATTATATATGGCAACAACAATACTATATGATGATCAATTCTGATGGACATGGCTCTCTTCAACAATGAAATGTTTCAAACCAGTTCCAATTGTTCAGTGAAGAAAGCCATATACACCTAGAGAGAGGGATATGAAATGTGGACCACAACATAATATTTTCATGCTCTCTATTGATGTTTGCTTGCATTGTGTTTCTTTTCTCTGATCTTTTTAATTGAAGATATGATTTTTCTTGCATAACAATGATAAATGTGGAAATATGTATACATACATTTGATTTGTCAAGTATTTTAACATAATTAACATGTAGTGGATTTCCTGCCATCTAGGGGAGGGGTGGGGACTAGGGGAGAAAAATTTGTAACAGAAAGTTTTGTAAGGGTCAATGTTGAAGAATTACCCATACATATGTTTTGCAAATAAAAAGTTTTAATAAAAAAAAGCCAAATGTATTATGTGTGTGTATGTATACATATATATTTGTAAAGCACTTAACACAATGCCTGGAACAAAATAGGTGCTTTAAAAATGTCTATTCCTTTTTTTCTTTCCTCCCCTCTCAATACCAAAAATAAATAGCCATTCTGGAGTCAGAGTTACAATCATACCTACATAATGAACTACTAATTAGTAGTACTGAGGTCTAATATCTATTACTATTCAGACTTAAAACTTTGAATCTCAACTTTTTTTTTAGATTTTTTTTCCTTTTATCTTTTTTGCATTTTTATTTGCTCTTTAATTTTATTTTTATTTTCATTTCTAATTCTCTCCCTCTCTTCAGTTCTCCCCTACAAATTGAGAGGGCAAGAAACACAATATTCATTATACAAATGAAATTATAGAAAAATGTATTTTCATATTAGCCATGTTCTTTTTATGCTTTTCTTGATTCTTGTGATTGAATATCAGATTTTCTATTTAATTCTCTTTTTTTGTGAAGAATGCTTGATCGTCCATTAAATTTTCTCAAATTTAATGGAACTTTTCATTACATGTCCATTTTACTTTTGAAAGATTATACTTTGTTTTTCTGGGTGTAGTAATTAGTTTCAATACTCTTTCTTCTAGTCATATTGCAAGGCCTCTACTCCAGTTTGGTAGTAATTGTTAAATTTTGAGTGATCCTTACTGTGGCTCTCTTGATATTTGAATGTTTTCTTTCTGATTGATTGCAGGATTTTAAAATTTTTTTCAATAATATTTTATTTTTCAAATACACATATAGTTTTCAACATTTATTTTTGTAAAACTTTGTGTTCCATTTTTCCCTCACTCCCTTATCTCCCCTCTTCCCAAGACAACAATCTATGTGCAATTATTTTAAATATATTTCCATATTTGTCATATTGTACAAGAAAAATCAGACAAAAAGGGAAAAAACAGAGAAAGCAAACAAATATTCACACACACAAACAAAAAGTAAAAATGTTTTATTTTGATCCATATTCAGTCTATATATTTCTTTCTTTGGATACAACTGGCACTTTCCATCCCATGTCTATTAGAATTGCCTTGAATCACCACATTATTGAGAAGACACAAGTTCATACAGTTGATTATCACATAATCCTGTTGTTCCTGAGTACAATGTTCTTTTGGTTCTGCTCACTTCACTTAGGATCAGTTTCATGTAAATCTTTCCAGGCTTTTCTGAAATAATCATTCTCATCATTTCTGATAGAATAATAATATTCTATTACATTTGTATATCATAACTTATTCAGCCATTCCCCAATTGATGGACATCTGTTCAATTTCCAGTTTCTTACCATTACAAAAAAGGTTAGTACATATTTTTTTTTGCACATGTGGGTTCTTTTCCCTCTTTTATGACCTCTTTCGAAGATAGACCCAATAGTGATACCATTGAATCACAGGGTATGGATAGTTTTATATCTCTTTGGGCATAATTCCAAATTGCTCTCCAAAATGGTTGAATCATTTCACAACTCCACCAACAATATTGCCCTATTTTCTCCTTGACCTGGGAATTCTAGATTTTTTCTGTAATATTACTGGGAGTTTTCATTTTGGGTTTTCTTTCAATAATCAGTGAAAATTTTCAGTTTCTACTTTTCTATGTGCTTCTAAGATATCTCATGAGATTTCTCTTATAATTTCTTGAAATGTAAAGTTAAAGTTTTTTGTTTATGGTTTTCAGGTGGATCAATAATTTGTACATTATTTCTCCATGATCTATTTTCCAGGTCAGTTATTTTCCTATGAGATATTTCATATATTAATCTTTTTTAAGTTTTTTTTTTTTTTTTTTTTTTTTTTGGGCCTAATGGAATTATTAGCTTCCACCTAGTTAATTCTAATTTTAAAATGATTTTCTTCACCATTTTTTGCATTTTAAATAAATATTTAGTTAATTCTGATATTAAAGAAATTATTTTCTTCAGAATTATTTGTGCCTCTTTTACCAAACCATTCATTTTGCCAAAATTCTCTTTTCTTAATTTTCTTGCATAGTTTTATTTTTCAACTTTTCCTTTGCCCTACCTCCCTTCTTTTTAAATTTATCTTTTTAAAATATATTTCTTTAGGTTTTCTAGGATTTTTTTGTTCGACATATATGAGCTATATTTTTTCTTTGACACCAGGAGATAGTAAGAGGATTAAAAACCTGAACAGAAAAAAAAAATTCCAGGGAATTCCTGTGTTAACACTGGATATATCATGAGATGCTACTTTTTCAACTCTGTTACTCATTACTCCATTTCAGGTCTCAGGAGCAGTCTCTATCATGACAGAGCAAATGCCCTACATATGTTAGAATCAGAATAAAAATTGGGAGGGTGGTGAACAGACCTCTCCACAATTCATGCCATGTTGAAAGCACCCAAAACTTAGAAACCCCAAAATGAGTTGTGAAAATTCTTTAAAAATAGCTTAAACCACTTAGTTCCCCTTTTCCTTCCTCCCCCTACTCCAGCCCCAGAGGTGAGTAAAAAAAATAACAAAAAGTTTAAAATTAAAATGTAGGCTGGAAAAATGAGCAAAAATGAGCAAAAATGATTATAAAAAGCTTCTTTGGAGACATCATAATTCAAGATACAGACTCAGGAATTCTGAGAGTCAAGATGGTGGAATAGCCAATAGATCATATATATCCTAGCACAACTGTAAAACAGCATCCCCAAAGCAAATCCTGGAACAGCAGAATCAGCAAAAGATGGGAGGAAAGTCTTTTAGCCCAAGAAATTTGGAAGATTGGCAGGAAACATGTCTCAGGTAAAAAGGGAGCACAATCCAAGACAAGAAACATCTTAACAAGCTAGCAGGAAGTAACACTTCAGCAAATCAATGGGAGATCCTGATCCCTAGTGCATTGGAGCAGGCAAATGCCAAGACCATGATCTGTCATGTGCCTCAGCATAAAGAAGGAAAAAGGTAGACTATCGGTTCAAGAACCATTACATGTTTCAGTATTGCCCTGAAGAAACTCAGAAACACCTCCACTTGCTTCAAGAAATGCCAAACACCAGTACTAGGAACCCTGCTTTGCATTCAGTAAGCTGCCAGATCCCTAGAGTTTCCAGTAGTGTCACCATTCCACCCCACCTAATCCGTACAGCACACCAGACACAAGAATTCTTCAGGAATCTCAGGACAACATCTATGCAGCACCAAATAAAGAGTCAGGGTCTAGAGCCCTTGACACTAGAAACCTGAGGCTGTGCCTCTCATATTCTGAGAACAAAACTCAAATTAAAAAAGGGGGGGGGATGAGCAAAAAACACCCAAAAAAAGAATCTGACCATAGAAAATTGTTATGACAATAAGGAAGAGCAAAACATAAATTCAGAAGAAAACAATGCCCCAAAAACTGTGGGTAAAGACCCAAACAAACAAACAAAAAAAGGAAGTAGTCTCAAGCTCAGAAAGAATTCATGGAAAAGGTCAAAAAGGAGTTTAAAAATCATATAAGAGAGGTGGAAGAAAAATTGGGAAAAGAAGTGAAAGTGATACAAAGGAATTACGGGGGACGGGGAGAAGAGTGAATAGCTTGGAAGCTTGGAAAAAGAAAGCAATTGCTTTAAAGTATAATTAACCAAAGGGGAAAGGAGACACAATAATCCATTTAGTACAACTTCTTAAAAAGTAAATGGTCCACATGGAATTAGAAGTACAAATATACAAATTCCTTAATGTTTAAATTGGACAAATGCAAGCCTAATGTATCTATGATACATTAAGAATCAATAAAACAAATTCAAAAGAATTAAAAAATAAAAGAAAAATTAAAATACTTCACTGGAAAAAAAACTGACCCAGAAAATAAATCCAAAAGAGACAATGTCAGAATCATTGGGTTATTTGAAAAGATAACATAAGGAATTTAATGGAGCTGAACCATTTACATCACTACATCAGAAGATACTTGCAGTTCTTAAAAATTGAACTAATAGTACAGCCAGAAGGAATATACATAGGTAGAAGATATAGTTTTGAGGTAATGACATAAAAATAATTAAGGAAGGGAGATATAAAATGAGATAAAAAATGAGAAAATTATTTCATCTAAAGGGATGGGAAAAACTTTTTCCAGTAGAAGGAAATATAGAAGGGTGAGTGATGGGTATATTTTGAATCTTACTCTCATCTATAATGATTCAAAGAGGGATAGCAAACTATTTTACCCAACAGGAAATAAAACAAAAGTATATTAAATAAAGAGAGGAGGCTGACAGAAGAGAGGACAGATTCAGGAAGGTGGCAGATAGAAGCAAAATGCTGTTGAGATGGAAAAGATGGAAAGAGAGAGAAGATAAACCAGAGGAAAATTGGGATGGAGGAAAATACACAATTAACAATCCTAATGATTGTGAATGTAAATAGGGTAAACTCTCTCATAGAAGTAGTGAATAGTGAATGAAAAACCAGAATCCTACAATATGTTCTTTACAAAAAACACACTTGAAGCAGAGAGACACACACAGAATAAAGGTAAGGGGCTGAAGCTAAATCTATTAGGCTTCAGATGAAGTAAGAAAAGCAGGAGTATCAATCCTAATCTCAGATAAAGCAAAAATAAAAATTGACCTAATTAAAATAGATAAGGAAAGTATATCTAAAAAGTACCATAGGCAATGAAGTAATATCAATAATAAACATATATGTACTAAATGATATAGCCTTCAGATTCTTAATAGAGAAGTTAAGTAAGTTACAGGAAGAAATTGATGACAAAACTAATGGACGACCTCAACTATATGCAACTGATGTGGAATCCATGAGTAGCTCATGCTAAATAAGTCAATCAGCACAATGAATAAATTAAACCAGATGATTTGTAAAGTTCCTTCTTGTTCTAAATTTCAATAATTCTATGAATTTAGCCCCTGACCTTGAAGAACTTTAATTCATTACATAAGCAAGGCATATATATATATATATATATATATATATATATATATATATATATATAAAGAGAGAGAGATGTCTAAAAAAAAACCACATTTGGAACACTCTTCCTTATCATTTCTCTTTCAACCCCCACTTTTTATTTTAAGTTTTTACTTATTTCCACAATTTTCAGTACTCTCAGCACGCTCCCTCTACCAAAAAAATTAAAAAATCTTTAAAAATGTTTTTGTCTATATTTCCGTATTTACTTAACTGTGCATAAGTTGTTTCTGCCCAGTATAATGGAAGTTTGAGGGCAGAAAATGTTTTTGTTTTGAAACTCTTATTTCTTAGTCCAGGACTTTGTACACAGAATGAACTCAAGAACTGATTATTGAATTGAATCAACTATACAAGAGCCAAGACTTCATCGTATATATTATATGTATTATGAAAATTAAAAAAAAAAGATATCATTGGCTATGATGACACTCAATGTGTTTATAATGATGCCTGTGAGGAATAGGCAGGAAATCTAAATATTAGAATAAGTTATCTCTAAGGTCCCTTTCATCTCTATGCTTCTATAACTACAATTCATTCAGTTACGGCATTCAGTATATAATTAAAAGGAAACTTTCTCCAATGATTCTTTAAGCTCTAGAAATAGAAATTCCCAAACTCAGTTATTGATTTCTTCTGGAACTATGGATATATAAACCTACGTATTTCTACTTATAGAAATTAGACTCAATACCACCGTTAAAAGAAGGGCATAAAGCAACTAAAAATGAAAACAATGACACTTTATAAGATAGGATAATGTTTCTTTTTCCATTTGTAATAGTGTTTTGGTTAATGTCTCTATAGTGAAATACTGAGATTTCATAAAACAGTTCAAGACAACTGCTGACCCATCATGGATGAATATTTCAGAATATATAAGTAGCCTTTTTCATGAGGTGAAAGAAAAGATTTATTCCAGTTAATCTTATTTTGATAATAAACTTAAAAATAAAAGGGAGTAATCACTTCCAAGATGTGAGGAAAAGCATTTTGAGTCATTTAAAGAATTTTCTCTATCATATCCAGGAATAGTTGCAAGTATAATATTAATAACTTAATGTTATAATAATAATCAACAACACAATATCTGTAAAAGCTTAGCATAATGCCTGGCATGTAGTAGAAGATTAATAAATTTTTACTTCCTCCCTTCTTCTTCCCTCCCACTCTGATGCAATAGAACATTATAATGTAATCAAAATTAGCAAGTAAACCCTCATTTCTCACAATAATCCATTATGAATTTACCATCAATATTTAAATATTTAAACCTTTTTTATATATTTGCTTATTTCTGTTCTGAAGTGGTCAAAAATTGTACAGGAAATCTCATTCATTTTAGAGGAAACAGTCTCAAAAAAGCTCTTGTCATTTTATCAGCAAATCTCTTGAAATACAGAATTATTTTTGCCTCATTTTCCCTATATTCTAAAATATGATGATGTTCAGGGTCATAATGCTTGCAACTTTCATTATTAAAAAAGACTTCCAATATAATCAATAGAATTTGTCTCTCCATATTATTCCTGATTACATTTGTGTTCACCAATGGTTCTACTCTTTACTGAGTTACCTTTTTATGGAGCTACTCCAATTGTGACATATATTTCATGGGATGGGGCAGACTTTCCCAAAATATTCCAAGAATGAATATTATAGTTTTATATGAATGTGATAACATTTTCCTTTCAAATTCCAGGAACTGTTATGATAAAGTATAATTTCTTGTGAGAAGCTTTGCCAGAAGGTAGAAGCAGAAAAACTGGTTGTTGTTTTCAGGGAATAGAATATAATAGGTACTAGATTAATTTCCTGAGTCATTATATGATTTGGAGTCCATGATTATCCTAGAAATATAGTTTAGATATTTTTTGAGCTAAAATAGTCCCTATGTGTCAACATTGAAGCATAGTTACTATTGAACATTTTTCTCTTTGATATCATCCTCCAAAATTATCCTGCAAGTATGAACATGTATGTCTCATTTTCTATCTCTATTCCAAAACCTCTTCAATGAGAAGTGGGAAACATGATTTATTCCTAATCTTAGATATTGTAATAATCAAGATCATGAAGCCTTACAAAATATTTTCCTTTATATTTCCAGAGAAATTCAATTATCTGCAGGTTATACATGGTCCTCAATATTCAGATTATTTACAAAACTATTAAATAGGTCTCACCATAGAATTGATCCTTGAAGAACATCATTGAATTCTCCATCCACAGAATCTCTTTTCCTCCTATCTCTAAGTCAGGTGGCTTTTTGCAGAAAAACATTTTCTCCAGCCCCAGAGAGATCCATTTTTGGAAAGACCTTTGATATGAAATCCTATCAAAGGCCTTTGGAAAGTCCAAATAAATTACACAGCTAACGCTGCAATACTGCTATAACACATAATATACGACAGAGAGCAGGTCAAGACAGACTAGCCACTCCCTTTGTTTTTAGAAAGTTTTCTTTTTGATTTTTTTTTAATAAAAGCAACCATAGAATTTAATCATCAAATGTCAGATCTAAAAGACTGGAATTCTATTATAGTGCTTCCTGGGCTCCAGAATAGTGTATTAACCTCCAAAGAGAAGAAGAGTTAGAATGGAACTCAGTATTTACTCAACCAGCAAAGAAAGTGAACCTTTTGATACATTTATTGTAGTTCAAAGAACACTACAGATTGAGTTCATAGTCATATAAGAGATAGTAGAATAAAAAGACTGTATGTTTCTCTCTCTTTCTCTTTCTTTCACTCTCTTTTTCCATATTTGTGTAATATATATGTATATATGTATGTATGTAGTTTCAAAAGGTTTAACTTGATCTGTTTCCAATCTATGTTATTATTTCTTTTATTTTTTAACAAAGGAACTAAAAGCAATTATTGATGTTAATGTAATCTAGAATGTACATAGAAAGTCTAATATGTTTCTGATGGAAGGAAGGAAACTCAGGCTTTATTCTCAAAAGCAATTATGGAATATAGTACTAATAATATAAGTTGTTCATAATTAAATAAAATATGATGAAACAAATAATGGAAAGTTCAGAGTTCAGTGGCTAATTGAAACTAACTTCCAGATGGAATCATAGTTTAACTTTCATCAAAGAGCCAAGCAGTCAATAAGCATTTATTAAGTACCTACTGAGTGCAAGACACTGAGATACAAAGATAATATCTCCTGACTTCAAGAAGCTCAAGTTATTGATGACAAACTTTTCACAATTCATTTTTCATTATTTTGTGGTTGCACTTTTCATTAACACTGTTGTACTTATTGTATGTATTGTTTTCATGATTCTACTTCACTTTGAATAAGTTTGTATAAGTCTATAGCCTTCTCTGTATTATGTTTGTTGTTTAGTTAAGAATTATTCCCTTAGTCATACTTATAAAATGCATCCACTTTTTTTCTAATCGAATTTACTTATATTTAGATCATTTATCCACATAAATTTGTGGTAGTTTGTGGTGGTAATTGTTCTAGAAAATAAATGCTACCCAATACTTTTCCAGTTTTCTAGCTGCCTTTTTTTTTTCAGAAATAGATTCTTTATCCCAGTAATTAGAGTTCTTGGGTTTATCAAAGTATTATGATACTGTATTTGTTTATCAGATTACAATTCAGTTCCATTGATCAACTTTTCTACTTTTTAATAGTACCTAATAAGTTTGCTGATAATTGCTTTGTATAGTTTTACATTTGAAAATGCAAGTTATACTTTTTAAAAAAATCCTTTGAGATTCTTTTATTCTTCCAGAAGAATGTTAATTTTGTTATTTTTTTCTACTCCCTTTAAACAATCCTTGGGTAGTTTGATTAGTATAGCACTAAATTTCTAAATACCAACTATTTCCAAATGGTACTTACTAACCATGCCTAGATTTTCAGAGCACTGTGCTGACTGGGACTCAAACACATCAGACATCCTGAGGGGAAACAAAAACAGAAGCCATTCTCTTGGATTCCTTTGCCAGGCAGTCAATTCCCTGGCAAAGCACAGAGAAGCCCAAAAGGAAGGGAAGACACCCAAGGACTTAAGAGCTTGACAGTTATAATGCCTCCCTATAGTTAGAGTCTTACCTGTCCCTTCTATCTCACTTTTTTTGTGAATCATTCAATGCTTCTTTCTCCTTAGATTACTCACTAAAGAAAATTCACATGAGTTTAGAAATAATTCACTCCCTCATTGCAAAAATTCCTCGAGCTTATTTCCTGCTTCTGGTAATTAGCTTTTCCCACTCTGGTAAAACAGAAAACCAAATGCCTAATGGATAACTTTAGTTTCATTGAATAAGTCTATTACTTGGCTGCTTTGCAGATGATTGATTAAGAGCTATAGCAAATGCTCTCAGGGTGCCAATTTGCAAAAGGAATTGATAGCAATATTAGGAAATGGGTAGGCATTTTCTATCTATGGAAGACTCATACCCTCTTCCCACAAGGAATCATTTGTTTTATCTTTGGAAATGTATTTATTTCTTCTAAATAAGTTATCCTCAAAATGTTCAAAAGGTTTAAGATAGTTATTTGGTGTGGGCATGATCTCAAGTCATTTCCTAATAAATTTATTCTAAATAGAATCTTCAATAGGAGACTCATTTTGTGATTTGTATTTGAAACTCCAACTGTGTAGATATAATTGTGTGTGTGTGTGTGTGTGTGTGTGTGTGTATGTGTGTGTGTGTTTACAAATAATCTTAAAGTACCTTTCAGGTGGATCAAATTTGACTAAGCTTATATTCCAAATAAGGAGTAGGGAAAGATAATAGGAACAATGAATGAAAATAATATATGCTTCCTGAGATTTTGAACTTAAGTGTTTGAAACAGCTTTCCAGATCATGCAGTTCATCTTATAAATTACAGATTAGAAAAATCAACATCCCTGCTGATTTGTTTAATTGATTAAATTTATACAAATGGTTACTGGCACCATCCAAATTTAAATATAACCTACTGACTTCAAATCTAGCATACTTTCTGTTTAACTATGTTGTCTGCCAAATAAAATGAAATATCAAAGATGGGCCTAAATATATATGTGTGTGTGTGTATATATATATATATATATATGTATGTATGTATGTATGTGTGTGTACATACATACTTCTATATAACATATTTATGTGTATGTTTCACATGTATATGTGCATATGCCTATATTCATATATATATATACATTCATATAGATATACAGATATGTATATATGCATTCATTTCAATACATATTCATATATATTCATATTTACTCATACTCATTTATAGATATATTCATGTACATATATTATACAGTAATGTATATGTCTATCTCTCTATCTATTTATCTATGTCTCTGAAAAGAAATCCCACTATCTCACGGGAATTGGATATATAGCAGTCACTCAGAACCCAATTCCAATATTGATTGATTTAAAAGCTTAAACCTGCTCCATTTTTCTGACTTTGATTGGTTTACCCCTCCTCAGGCAAGCTTGTAGCTCTACCTCTCAGGACTGATTCTACTGGCACTAAGTTTAGGGTGGACATCATCTTGTTTTATTCTTTTTCAGCTCCAAACTCTCAGCTTGAGATCCCACAGTCTTGGCTGTCCCTAGTAGCAGGGATTATAGGATTATAGAGTGTACCACTATGTGCAATATAAAAATTTAGAGCTTCTATATTCATCACAGGACAGAAAAATATTATTTTAAAGTTTCTCAGAAATGCTGTTCTACCTTAAACAAAATCTCAATCTTCATTATAATAATTTTAATTTATATTTTATTTTGTAGAAGCAAGGCAATCTTAGAGGAAACATTTTCTCTTCAACAATTCAACATGAGTAAAAGGCAGGCTTCAAAGAGTATTCATTTGATTTTGTTACATAAATCTTCTAAATTTGAGTTTAAAAATGAATCAATTATTAAAATAATTCAGAATAAAAAAAACTAGCCTTTGTATTGCTCCCTAAAAACTGTATTCTCCAAATTTGAGGGATGCTCTGGTGATATCAAGTATTTTCTAAGCAATCAAAATAAAGTAGGGAATATGTATCCATTTAAATTTTTAGATTTAGGTGAGATGGCTAACTTTCTGAGATTACTAGGGTCAGACCTCTGAAGGGAGAAGCAGAGACATTACCTTTGTTATACAAATATGCCAATTACTGTTTACCTAGAGTTAAATCCATATGGCAAAATAACACTGGTATTGATCCCTGTCTCTCAGTCTCAACTATATTATTCAAGTGTTCCTTTCAAATGTGAATATCTCAAAAATGCCAATAACTTGCCTTGTCTCAATTGACAGCAGCAATGAATAAAAGCAATTTCAGGAATCCATCAGCAATGTTCCTGTCGAGTGGTCAAGCAGAGTAAATGTATCTCTTCACAGCTTCTATTGTCCAGGCACAGCTGAAAAATAAAAGAGTGGGACATTTGCAAAGTGTCCCCAAGCTTTCCTTTTTCCTTCCTTCCCCAGCACCATCTCAATCTCTTATCCCTTCCTCCATCAAGAGAGAAAGAATGGGTGGAGGGAAGAGAGAGACAGAGACACAGAGAGAGACAGAGAGAAAGAAACAGAGATAGAGACAGACAGAGACAGTGAGAGATTGAGAGAGACAGAGAGAGAGAGAGACAGAGAGAGAGACAGAGACAGAAACAGACAGACTGAGGCAGAGAGACAGAGACAGAGACAGACAGAGAGAGAAATAGAAACAGACAGACTGAGGCAGAGAGACAAAGACAGAGACAGAGAGACAAACAGAGAAACAGAGACAGAGACAGAGGCTGAGAGAGAACCAGTGTGTTATTTATAGACATTGATTGATTGATGGTAATTTACTGAAAATGAGTGTCAGTCAATGCATTTTCATTTCAGGCTTCTGCTCAACATGAGGTAAAAGGCTTTATTCTGTTAAAGATTTTCCAAGTATTTGCAACAAAGTTGGGATATATTTGTGGAGTCAGAAAGACCTTTCTTTGTCATGATTTCACACCCTGGAGATACTATAAGATAAACTTGATGGAGTAATTGTCCAGGATACTTATAGAAGAAGACAGATATAGGTGTCAAAACCAAAAAGAATATATTCATTCTTTACTGACAAGGAATCTTGTTACCAAGAAGACATTCAGAAAAGAATAAACTGGAAGAAGGCCGGAATGGTAGGAGAGAGAGAAATTTTATCTATGTCAGAGGATTTTATATTTGATCTTAAAAGTGATAGGGAGCCATTGCAGTTCATTGAAAAGGGGGTGACTATCAATCTTGGACTTGAGGAAGATCACTTTTACTGTTAAATGAATATTGTATTAGTATAGGGAGAAAACTGAGACAGGGAGACCATATAAAAGAATGTAGTAATTCAGGCATGAACCTGCACTGTAGTGATGGTTAGTAATTGAAGAAAAATAGAAGTGTCTATGGGATGGTTATGAAAGCAGAAATGGCAAAAATGAACAGTTTATTGGTTATGTTAACTAAGAGTAATAGGGAATCAGGAAAATAAAAACTTGAGTAGGAGAATGACTTGAGAGGAGCTAAGCATGGAGAGGGTTATTTTTGGCAAAGTCTTTTCTCTGTCAAAAATCTGCTGAGCTATGGAGTTGGTTAACTTGTTATTCAATGGCCTCTCTGATGAAGGAATGAAAACGAGAATGAAAAAAATTTATAATTAGAAGCAACCTCAGCATCCATATCATCCAACCCATATCCAACTAGGAATATTTTTATATTAAATTTTAAAAACTAATATTCTGCTTCTGCTTGAAGAACTTCAGTGATGGGAGATGCACTAACTTTGGGATACAGTTTTTTTTAATACTTTTGAATAAATCAAAGTCTGATATTTCCCTCCTCTCTTATTTCAAACTGAAAATTGTGTCTCTCAAAATTCCATAAATTATAAATCTGACTTTTTATTCTTATTTTATTTTATTCTTTATTTCTTTTATTTCTTATTCTCTTTCAAAAGGATAAGCCTTCAAAAACTGAAATTTATGACATCTTTCAAAAGCCTATGAAAAAGCTTTCATTATTATGTAAGTGATGGTTAAACTGTACATGGTATTAGAAAAAACATAGATAATAATACTGATTGAATATACTAAAAAAGGGAAAACTATAAAAATTGATGTCTGTCAATGCTAAATGTAGTCTTTTAGATGAACTATATACTATCTATACTTAATTATTATGTGGCACTGTAACAGTCACAATTGACATTTATATAATGCTTCAAAGTTTATATTAAGCTTTACATATAAACATTACTTACAAGTATTATATCATAAAATCAAACATAGTGTCCTAGACTCTTTCTCCTTCTGTCTCTGACACTAACTGAGTAACCTTTTGCAAATTACATACTCCCTGGGAATCAATTGCTTTTGCTGAAAAAATAGTATATATAAAAACTCTTTAAACTAAAAATTCCATGAGTTTTCATCTATGTAATATATAATTTAACATGCATTTCATGAATCATTATTAATAGTAATAATAAATCATAAAGCAATTTGTGTTTTACAGTGTTAATTCTGTTCATGTACTTTTGATGTTTTTTAGCGTATAGTCTTTTAGTATAGTTTTCTGTTTACCAGTTTAAAAAACAGAAAAACATTGCTCTTCAATAATGCCTGATATAAACATTCTCTAAAAGTTAGTCCAAAACCTCTATATTTCAAGGGGCTATTAAAGATTTTACCCATTATTTTTGGTATTTATGCATATGGAGTTAGCTCAAATACATGCTTTAAATACACAACAAGACATAAATATATGCATATATGTGTATCTATCATTTGATTTTCAATGGCAGATTCTCTGGTAAGGGAAAAGATCAAAAGTGTTTTTAGTTTCTAAAAAAAGATGATTTCTTAATTTTCAAAAAATAATAATTATTATTTGGGGATTATCTTGTTTTACAATGCCATGAATAGTAGCATTTCTTGTTACTTTTATTTCCCAAAGGTTAAACAAAGAAGCAAACAAACAGGGGAAAAAAAAAAAAAAAACCTTGAGTAAATTGTTAAGAGTCTAGTGGAATAACAACTTAACACAAAGAATATTTTAGGCACAAATGATATTTTATTTCTAAAGGAATAAAGACTACTTTTAGTATTTATTATCTGATATTTAAATATTTAAGTATAAATACTTAAATGAATTTTCATTTCAAGCTTCTTCTGCTAAATATGGGATAAAAGGCTTTATTCTGTTAAAGACTTTCCAAGTATCTGCAAGGAAGTTGGGATATATTTTTGGAGTCATAAAGATCTTTCTTTGGCATGATTTCACACCCTGGAGATACTATAAGATTAACTTGATGGAGTACTTGTCCAGGATACTTATAGAAGAAGCCAGATATAGGTGTCAAGGACAAAATAGAGTGTATTCCTTAGGTTATAATTAGGTTATAAAAGCCTTTCCTTGTATATTTATCTTTTCATATCACTGAGAATAATTTTTAAATGTGACTAATGGGTTGTAGAAGCACTTTTTTCTTATGCTTAAAATTGAATCAAATATTGAATGGCATAGTATGTACATTTCCTTTTATACTTTTCTTGGGGCCAAGATTTTTATTTCTTTTTTTTAACAAACAGTAGGAAATTATAAATTAAGGACAATGAAAGCATCTCAAACTAAAGTTCAAGTTACGATAACAATGGTTGCTCTCCCTGTCTCCATTCCCCTCTCTCCAAACACATACAACTTCTGTTGATGCTGGAGCCATGCTGCACAAATCTTTTCTCTCTTAGACTTATGCAACTTTTGAGTTTTTGCCACCGAACTCATATTTAATTCAGTCAACTATTGCAAAAGCTTCAGAACTCAGACCTTCTCCAATGCCAGTTGGAGTCCAAACCACTTATCCATTTTTCAAGTCCCCCCAAAATTTAAGCTCAGAGTTCAGGGTTCTAGGCTATTATCCATAACCAATCTGGACATACCTATTTCTTAATAAGGAAGTAAATGGGAATAGTCTACCTATGAAAAGATTGAGAGGATAGGATTAGCTCCCATGTCTTGTTTAAAAAGTCTCATGGCTGTTCTCATTAAGTATAATAAATTGTAAGAAGACTTTGCTTAAACTCAGATCTACATTTTAATGTATTTGAAATCCAGGTTTACTGACCCTTACTTTGGCTGGATATTACTGACTCTGGCTTCATGTATTCTCCTGCCTTTTGGTTGGCTACCTTACTCGATACATAGGAAGACTTCTGTTTTTGGCTGGCAATATAGAGTCCTCTGACAACCAAGTCTTTGATCCCATTTACTGAGCACACAACCTGCTTCTTCCTCTTACCCTTCATCATATCAGAATATTATACTACTAATTTAACTTTTCTGCTTGGATCTAGTCCCCACAGCTTGCCAACAAAGTACAGTAAATAAAGATCTGAATTTGGAAATAGTCATCAAGTCCACAAGAATGGACTCTGTGTTGTGCTCTTTACTAAGCAGTAGGCACATGTGTGTGCAAGTATGCACACAGACACACACACATCTACATTCTCATATACACCAAGTAAAAATAGCCTATTCTAACAAAGAACTCATAATTTAGAAGGAGAGACAGCATGGAAACAACTAATCATTAATAACAGGACAAAATAGACAGGACAAAATGGCTATAATCTTACATAGGAAGCATCAAAGGCAATAGAGGAAAACTTCTTGCACATTGATTTTGAATCCAGCCATTGCCACTTCCTGCCTATATAACCTGTCTGGGCTTTTACCTCACCTTTAAAATTATAAGGGTCATATAAATCTAGAATCCCGTGATCTTGTGAAATATTCTACTTTAATAACATAAAAGTTAAAAAAAATGTTATTATGACCAAATCATCAGAAGGTATATTTGAAATTGTATCTCCCTAAATCAAAACTAGCTCTCTATCTGCAGCCCTATTGACCTCTCCTTTGTGTTATGCTGTTAGACATTAATTTTAGGAAAAAAATTTATAAAAAGTACAGAAATTAGGACTGAATATGACTATGGGACATTGAATATTTCAATCCCATATTTTTTAAATTATTATTTTATTTTATTTGCATAACATATGTGTGGGTAATTTTTCAACAATAACCCTTACATAGCTTTCCGTTACAAATTTTTCCCCCCACCCCCCCCTCCCCCAGATGGCAGTCAATCCCATATTTTAATGAAAATTTGAATATTATTTTATATGTTTCTTATTCCCAAAAATTAAATACAAAAAAATACTCCACACTAATTAGCATCCCAGTTAATAGAGTTCTATTTAATGAAGTCTCTACTGTCTTTGGGACTATTTCAAAGAGACTAAGTCACAATTCTAAAAAAAGAGTTTCCATGAAAACTAACCTAATAAAAAGTAATCCACTGAGGTGTCTGACACAAATTCTTCCCTACTCTATATTCAACAAGGAAGAAACCTGCTTCAGAGATCATTTCCCTAATTTATACAATCTGACAAACTGAATAGCTGTGTATTTTATATACAAAATATATTATTGGTCCCTGATTTTTAATAATGACTATTTATTATCTGACTATAGTAAACTGTTTCCAGAACAAAAATACCTGAATGTCTATAAAATGAATGTATAGTCTGAAAATAAAAATTAATAGCTTGGCATTAAACCCCTGAAGCAAAATGCTGACTAAAAAGCCAACCAGGTCTGACAGATGTAGGTTAAAGTGCTAAAGAATTTTCCTCAGTTCTTTCTTTTATTTTCTTTAATAAAAACCACTGCTTTGATTATTTTTAAAGTACTTAACATTTTTCATTTTTTTTCAACAACCAAAAGCACAAACTATATTCATTCACAGTTTATTTTATTTTAGGGTGAGCCTTTATTTATTCCTCAGAAGTTTGTATTATTTCATGCAAAGAAAACTGCAAGAGAAGACCAGTGATATCTGTTATATCTTCATTACAAGCTGTCCATTCAAATCAATAAACCTTGCTTCTTCAGTTTCTTTATCTTCAAATCAAGAAATAGAGATGCCAGTAACTACTCCTAGATACTATAAAAATTCCAAGGAAGATCACATCTGTCTTAAAGCTCCCTTTTTCAGTTCCTCAAGAAGTGAGAATCTATAGATTATGATCCCTTTCATGTGTCATTTTCATCACTTCCCTATAGCTTGTGTTTTTTCTCTCAGGTTGTAAAGAAACCAGTGATTTCTTTCCTCCCACCTAATTTTCCATTTTTAATTTAATATGACCTCTTGCAATCAGCAAGCACTCTTGTCTTTCCCTCAGTTTTCTTAGTATTTTCCTGGAAGCACCTTTGGCTGAAGCTGCTGGGCTTGCTCAAGCAGTCAGGGGAAATCTGGACTGTTAACAGGAATCTTTTGGAAGAGAAAGACCAAATTGATCAGTTGCCAGAAAATATGGGCAGATATTAAGAACACTGTCTCCTGCTCCCAGGACTGTGTGTTTTTACCCATGGGTGCCTGTGCTGTCACCCTTGCTAAAAATATGGTGAAAAAAAAGATTCACAACTGAAGGGAGGCTGCTCTAGTTGACAAAATGAGAGAAGGTCCCAGTGCTTAGACTCCAAAATTGATCTGAAGAGTATTGCTACAGAGTAAGCATACTTCAGAGAAATATGAAAGATGGAAAATCATAGTAGCTGAGTAAAGGAAGCTTCAGTTGACCACAAGCTTAATGTGACTTGGCAATATAAAAGAGGCTGCTAAAAATGCATCTTTCAACTCCATTAATAAAAGATCAGTATAGAGATAAAAAAGGATGATATTCCCACTACATTTTGATTTTGCAATTTTAATTAAATCACAATTCAATCAATATTTAGTGTGGTAAAAAGAGCACAAAAATATAGCCAGGGGTACAAATTCCAGTTTTACTTATAATCTGTGAATTTAAGCAAGTCTCTCCCACACAGTCCAAATCAAGCATTTATTTAGGACCTACTTCAGGCAGAGGATTGCAATAGATCTTGAGAATGAAAAGACAGGGGAAAATGTCTCTGATGTTTTGTATGTAGATATATATGACAATTTAAGGAGTAGATGAGGGAAAAAAAAGTAATACCATCAAGGGTTCTTAACATAGGATCAATGTAATTGTTTTCGATATAATTTGATAATTTTATTTCAACATAATTGGTTTCCTTTTTTAACCCTGTATATGTTATTTTATGCATGTGTAAACATTTACTATCCATCAACTTTCCAGATGGCCAAATGTATCCATGACATTAAGAACCTTTCAATTGAATGGATCATGAAAAACATTCTTTGGCTAGTCAAAGGGACTCTTAAGAGAGTGAGGTGAACAAGAATAGCATTTCAGGCATGGGACACAGCCTGAGCAAGATCAGGGAAGTGAGAGAGAAAGAGGGCCAAATTTGGGAAATATTCTCTTTTCACCTTTCTGTATCTGCTTCCTCATTTGTAAAATGAACCCTTATAGTTATGTTTTGTAATGTGTCCAAATGACACTAAAAGTCACAATTTAATATGT
Organism: Myrmecobius fasciatus; assembly: GCA_023553655.1. Lineage (NCBI taxonomy): Eukaryota > Metazoa > Chordata > Mammalia > Dasyuromorphia > Myrmecobiidae > Myrmecobius > Myrmecobius fasciatus. The sequence goes on along the minus strand of JAJPUD010006891.1, from coordinate 64,993 downwards.
GCTTGGTAGCCTACCAAGGCCTTCTCAAATCATATTTTTGAGTATTATATTCAGTTCCATACTTCCATTTTCTGAAGAATTGTGTCAAACTGGAATGTATCCAGAGGGCAACGAGAGTGGTGAGGGGTTCAAGAACCATCTCATAGAAGAATAAGAGAAGTGGGTTGTTTAGCCTAGAGTAAAAGGGACATAAAAAGAATATGGCAGCTGTTTTTAAGTGTTTGAAAGTCTATAATATGGTAACAGAGATTAAATTTATTGTCTCCTTGGTTTCAAAGAGCAAAACAGTTGGTGGATAAAAGTTACAAATAAGCCAATTTAGTCTCATTATAAGGAAAACTTCTGAAAAAATAAAGTTATTAAAAATGGAATAAGCTACCTCAAAAATTAGGAAATTCTCCAGTAGAATTCAAGCAATAAGCAAGCATTTAGTAAATATTTACTTTGTGTCAAGTTCTGAGCTAAACTCTGATGATACAAAGAAAGGGAAAAAAACCAGACAAACCAAAAATCCAGTCTCTGCTCTCAAGGATCTCACAGTCTAATGGGGAAGGTAACATGCAAAACAACTATGTGCAAATAAATTATAGACAAGATAAAATGGAAATAATCAAGAGGCAAAAAACAATAATTCAGCATTAAGAGGGTTTACAAAGTCTTCCTGCAGAAGGAATGACTTTCACTGAGACATGAAGAAAGCCAGGAAAAGAACCTACATGAGAAAGAAAAGCGTTCAAGGAGGGGGGAAAGCCAGAGAAAATGTAAATTGTTTACAGATGAAATGTCCTGATGAGGTAGAAAGTATTAGATTTCCATTATGTTAGTAATAAAATGCTGAGGATTCTTACGGTCTGGAAGCCCTTTAAAGTCTCTTCAAATTCAAGGCAGCTAGGTGGCTCAGTGGCTAGATCACCAGCCAACTCTAAGATTCTGAATCTCTAACTGCATAAACTCTCTGTTGCTAATATCTCCAGCAAATATATTATCATCCTAAAAAATGTTTAAAAGCATGAGTTATTATTTCTTGGTCAAAAGAGTAAAAATAAGGAAGAAAATGAGAAATCAGAGAAACATGCTAAAAGCAATGGATCAAAAGTCCCATGAAGGTACAATGATATGGTCACTAAATGATATTAACTAAGTATATCTGTGGGTAGGATTTATGTCCTCTGCTCTCCAGAAATTAGAGGTTCATTCCAGTGACAGCCAGAGCCCTAAAGCTCAATGCTAAGACTCCTCTATAGTTCTACAAACTTTTGCCCCATAGGGAGAAGAGAACAGGTTATAATTACCAGCATTTTTAACAAAGAAAAAAAGTAACAAATATAAGTATGCTCTCCAAAGTCTTTATTTATAGCAGGCCCTGTTATGTAGTCTTTTTGGCTATCTACATAATCTAGCATGATCATTTACTTACTGTAATGATCTTGGACAGTTCCTATGACTTCCTGATTGTTTCTTTTCCATTTGTCCATCAAGGCAAAAATGATTTTCTAATTGACTTAAGAAAAAATCATAGGTTTTTGTTTTGTTTTCAAATATAAGTATTGCAATAGGGGACAAGGAAGATAAAATCAAAAATACTTTAAATGAAGGCATAGAATAAGATGACATCTAGATTTCCTTCTAGCTTTAAAACCCCCAAATTTAGAAGATTACATGTATGTTTAATTTAAATTTTTTCTTCTTTTCTTATAAAGCTCTCTTTAATATACATACATTCATCAATTTTATTCATGTGATAATAGCAATTTAACCATCTTCTTTTCTCTTTTCCTCCTCTCCCCTCCCCTTCCCTTCTTTCCCTTCCTTTTCTCTCCTCTCCTTTCCCCCTTCTCTCACCTCCACTAGCCTTCTCTCTAACTTTGCTTCTTATAGCTCCTTTCTCTTTTTCTTCTATTATATTCTTTCCTACTTTCTATTTATTTTTGCCCTTACTAAACTCTTGTAAAAGGATAAGGGTCTATTCCAGAGGAAGGATTAATTAATAAAAGTAAAGGTGACTATGTCTCAGTCCCCCTAATTTGCAAAATGCAGGGGTTACACAGATAAGGCACTGTCATTGAGATGAAGCCAACTTGCAGTTATTGAATCTGTATTGCCATATTGATGACAGATGAAATCACTCATGAAGATCCAAGATGCACTTGAAGAGTTGGATATTACAGCATTATTTAGAGCCTTTTCTTTAGACTGAAACTTAAGACTGTCCCAGAAGCATAGCATGTGAACCTCTGTAATTGATGCTGATTTTTCTTAATTTATTTGTGAAAAAATTCTAGTTCTAGAATGAGTGAAAAATTAGATATAATAGAGAAACAACCATATGCTGTACTGATGCCTCATCAAATGGCAGGAACCTTGGGTATTTACCAACTATTTTAGAAGAGTGCTAACCATGACAAATTATAGGAAATGTGAAGCCTTAAAATATGATCCTTTTCTATACATGGGATCTACCATCAAAGAGTAGCATACCTAATTGTGAAGATGCTCATTGCCAATACTCTTTTGATATGAGTCCATGGTGTTCTAGCACTAATATAAGCCAGGTAAGTGGCAATATTCAGAGACTAAAGACAATTTACTAGAGCATATTCCTAAAATTTAGAAAAAAAGTAGACTGAATAGATGAAATTCTTCTGAGAGCTCAATTTGGTTATAAACAATCTAAATAGAATTAAGAAAAATAGCTTCCTCTAAATTCTGGTACAACCTATCAAACTGGTAAGACTTTGAGCAAGGTACTTTAAACTAAGCCTAGCTAAGTTTGCAGAGGCTCAGAGACACAGAAACTCATAAAGATGACAAAGATATATGGAAGAGGCCAATCTGTATCAGTGATATCAGTAACAAGATAATAAAATCATGGATTATTTAAGTCTTTAGTAAAACTGAGGGACAATTTTTGAGATTTTGTATTATATGATATACATATTACATATACTTATATATGCATATATATACAAAATCAAAACATTAAAATATTTTTATAGGTGAGGCAGAATTAATTATGCAAGTAGTTTTCCACCTTCCACTTCTAAAAGAAAGATTTAAACAGAGCTGACCCACTTACCACAATGTAGATGAGTAGACCTGATCAGAAGCAAAATACAACTTTTGGAAGGGACTTCCCTGGCTTTCAATGAAAGAACCCAGCTCTCAGATCTTGTAAGAAACACAGAGTGTCTAAATCTCCCTCCCCCATCTAACACTGATGAAGCCAATTCCTGTAAGAAAAGACTGGTTTAAAAAAAAAGAAGAAGAAAAATCATTCAAGAAAACAAAGAAGTTTACTTTTACCCAAAGATAACACCAAAGCCAGTTTTATAGTAGTCAGTAACTATTCTTCAGTAATGGTAATAAAGAAGTTTAATTAAAAAGAAAATAAAGGTTGAATAAATGGAATTAATTCTGACTTTGAAAAATAATGTTGTAACTTTTACACCAATTTAGTTTCAGCAAATGACTTTGAACTAAAAAGCATTGACAAAATCAAACTTAATTCAGTAAACAAAGTTAAAATTACTAGTAGCTGGGCATACCATACAGATTGAAATTATTGGGGCAGGGTTTAAATGTGATAAAAGAATAATTTTATTTAGATGGGGATTTGTAGGCTGCTTGGGGCCATGCCCTTGTTCTGTGTCTAAAAAATCCACAGCAGGTGGAAAAAGGATTTTCCCATCAGAATAGTGATTAGGAAACTGGAGAGGCCTGCTGAGCTTCTGTGAGGCAGTAACCACTTAGAGAATTTGGCTCTAGACTAAGCTTTTTTTTTTAAAGTATGTCACTACCTTAACTGAATCAGGTTTTCCTAATCAGTTTGGAATGCAGCTATATATAGCATGCAATATTGTTTTCACTAGGATTTTATATATATATATATATACATTATATATAAAAATTACATTGAAATGATGAGTCAATATGCTAGTTGTAGAAAACCTGTTGCATAGAATACAATAGGAAACTTTTATAAAGTTGTGGCCAAGATCAAAACACCTGCCTTATAGGATAGGTTGGAATATATATATATATGTATATATTTATATCTATGTATATGTATACACACACACTATTTTGCCATTATGTTTCAGGAACATTTTATGGCTTGAATGTATTCTGCTAATGAGCTATTTCAATTGAATTCTAGTGATTCTCCAAATATTCAAAAATAACGTATCTTTTTCTGTGATCAAGCTATTTGTAGCATTCTGGTAGTGATAAGGGAGGTGTAAAGAATCAATCTGCAAAATTTGATCATATGAAAAAAAGAATGTCATTATGAAAAAGAAAACTCAGAAGAAAAATTGCAGTGTTAACCATTTCTTGCAATTCAGAATGTAAGTCAAATAATCCTCAAGTTTTTTAAATTACCCATTGTGGTTAATGCAATTGCATGTGAACCATGCCCTGAAATTAATGAAAGCTTATGGTTGAAGACTAAGCAAAGGACAAATTTCATGAGAATGCAAGATTTTTCTGTTTTTCCAGAAAAACTTAGTCTTAAGTTTCTATATATGTGTTCAAAGTACTCAAAGTTTCACCAGTAGATTTAGTAGTAGTAGTAAAAGTAGTAGTAGTAGTAGTAGTAGTAGTAGTAGTAGTAGTAGTAGTAG
>JAJPUD010006891.1:42572-60361 GCA_023553655.1 Myrmecobius fasciatus | reverse complement strand
AGTAGTAGTAGTAGTAGTAGTAGTAGTAGTAGTAGTAGTAGTAGTAGTAGTAGTAGTAGTAGTAACAGTTGTGTAGAGCTACTCATTATAGCTCCAAGCTACAAATCTGTTATTGAAGGTATAAAGTAAAGGGAGGCAGATTTTGTTGTTGTTATACTGTCATGTTGTTTTAGTGACTCTGGGTTCAAGAAAGATAGTCCTCCCATCATCCTGGAGAGAGTTTTAACAGTAAATTACATATTGTGTGTGCTACATGAATGCCAATATTGCATCACAATAAGTTTATCATTAGGTAATGAATCATTTGTTCATTGCAATCCATGATCACAGAAACATAGCATTGAAATTCATTAGAAACTAGAAGGGATCTAAGAGGCCATAATTATATAGAGGCCTCAATTTTACAGTTGAGGAAACTAAGGTCCAAAGAAGTTAAATGGACTAGCCCAGAATGACATAACTATTAAATTTTTGTGGCAGTATTCAATTCAAGAATTTCCTGACTCCAAGTTAAGTACTTTGTCTATGTTGTCAAGAATCAGATACATTTCCAAAGTTAATTTGTCCCATATAGTCATTTTATCTTGCCACAATGATGATGGGGTTATGAGGTGAATCACATAGAAAACTTATTCAACAACAGCATATTAACTAAAGCTAATCTAAATGCCCAATTGTTGCTGCACAATGATCAATCAATTGACAATGTTTCAAAAATGAGCCATATCAGTATCGATATTCTCATACCAAAGGAAAATAGAATTCAAAAAGAAGTTACATTTAAATGGGTAAGAGCTCACAGAATGGAGTTTACAGAATTTGTGTCATGATGTTCCCCAAAAGAACAAGAAACATCCATTTGTGGGACATTTTAACATCTTGCCTATATAGGCAACTTATATAAGTTGCTAAATAATGTGGTAGATACTGAGTCTGGAATCAGGAAAACATAGTTCAAATGGGACCTCAGATACTTAGTAGTAGTGTGAGTTACTTAATCTCTTCTTTTCTCTGTTTTCTGAACTAAAAAATGAGGATCATAACAATACCTACCTCCCAGGGTTTTATGAGGATCAAATGAGATACTATCTGTACAACACCTACCATAATGCCTCACACATAAGTAGCAATTAATAAACACTTGATCCTTTCCCTTCCCCTCCATCATTCATAATGTAGAGAATAAATAAAAACTACTATGAAGATGATTGCAGTTTGTCCTGTTTGTTCCAGAGACTGAAAGCATATAAAGATTACATAATAATTTGACAAGATCTTCCAAATTAATTCAACATATACTTGGATAATGTGAAAATCTGCCCAGGAGAAAACGGTGGGGAAAAATGCTGAAAATTATATAATCATCCAGGACTGAGAAATTAAAACATTTGAGTATTTATAGAATTGAGATTTTATGTCTTTCTATCAGGAATATTTTTTCAGAAAAAAAAATGAATATGGAAAGCAACAAAGAACATCATAAAAATGAAATCAACTATATTTAATCAACAACAAATAACTAGTTGATAATATGGACATCACACAGAATCAGCTGTTAGGTCATATTCACAATATCAACTAATTAAAACAAAGGTCAGAATCAATGCCAAATAAGAGGAAAGGTTTGAGATAAAAAGAAGACACTAAGAAAACAATGTCAACTTGACCCAATCTAATTATCCATATCATGAAAAATGAGCTCCTTGATTATCACCATATTTTATAAAAACATCTAATATTAAGCAGTTGACATAAGGAGGAAATTAAAAGATCTCAGAAAGTCTTAGACAAAATTGCCTAATTTTTTTTTTTGCCAAGAAGCAAGAGATGACTACATCTAAGGCAACATTCACTGGAAATACAAAGTCATTTGTCAAAGACTTTAGGCTTATTGAGCATGATTATTAGTTTGTAAAACAAAAAAATAATAGAAGTGAAAAACAAATTTTTTAAAGTTGTGGTACTATCATGTGGAGATGTGTAGGGAATAATAAGTTCTGGATCTGGGAAAATAGGGGAAACTGTATCCATCATGGAGACCACATTTCTGGTGTGAAAGAATCAAGGTGAAGGTTAGAATAAAAGGAGAAATATTATAAGGCCCCATTCTGCTTGATTGTTCATTGTTATTTCAAAAGTATTCAATTCAGCAACAAAATTCAGCTTTCCCTCTCCTCCCCCTCTCCAAAATAGTATCTCTCGAACACCTAGAAGATCAAATAAATTTCCTTAACAAATGTAACCAGAGATTAATCTGATCAATGATTGTTGTGCCACAGTTCCCCTGTCTCAGTTTCCCTTAATTGTTCTATCTGGATAGCAATCCCCTCCCCCTTCTGACCATTCAGAGATAATTGGGCTGCAGAGTAATGGCCACTGGCATTCCAAAAAGTCATAAAACCTCCAGATGGCCCATCTCAAATACCTAGACATACCCCTTATCTCTTGGCTTCAGACTCAGTGGCTCCTAGCTTCTTCCCAAACTTATGATCCTTCCTCCATACCCCCAACCTGTCAGAATTTAATTTATAGTCCTTTCCTGGAACTCCAATCTGCCCCCCACTCCAATCCTCTGCCTCTCCTGCTTTGTTTCCCTGAGCGCCTGAATCCTATAAGAATTTCTGGAGCAAACTCTCTGGTGCTGGATATATTGACGGCTGGCTAATGGCTGCCAGTCTAAATCTGGGACTGGGTGCTTTGAAGCAAGAGTCCCATTCAGTCCCATCCATAGCTATGGATTCTAAAGTCTCCATTACCATCAATAAAATTTTAACTAATCTCTAATCTGTAGTACTGCCTCAGTTTCTCTCAGAGAATTACATGATCACCAGATTAACAATGAAGTGAGGTATAAAACCTACAGATGTATGCTTGTTAAAATTGTTTGCTATTGCATGGATGATGTCTTTGTATCAAAATGAAAAAAAAAAGGTTCCTAAATGATAGCGAATTCCTCCACATGCTTATCTTTCCTAATGGTACTATGCTAATTGTATTATATCTCAGAAAACTGCAAGACCTCCTCAATGCAACTGCAAAATTATTCAAAGGAATACTTTAAGTAAAAATATATCTCTTGTAAAAATATATTTTATACAAATACAAAGTGTAATCATTGTAGAACCACTCATTAGCATGTAGATCTTTAAAATGGTGACATTAACATTTTTGTCAATTAAACTTTTCATATCATCATATGTCTGAGTGTATTTTATTATATGGTCAAAAAAAAGTCTAAGATTATGTACAAAAAAAAATGGATGAAGAATATCTATTGCCCAGATTTGGTAAGCAGCTTTATGACACTACATTCATTTGAAGATAAACCACTGTTAGACAATAAATTGGGTGCAAAATCAAACAAAAGAATAGAGCAAGCTAAATGACCTGAGGGGAATTGTGTTGTGCTTTGAATAATCCCTAACTGCTTCTCACTGCAAAGACTTATATTTTTCCATTCAATTGATCTCTCAACAATGCTATATGTTTACTTATCTTAGAATGCTATGATTTTTGTGATACTAAAATTGATAGTAAAATATTTCCCTGCAAAAGAGAGGCACACACAGTGGGCATAAGGAAACTGCACCATATGTCTTTTAATCATATATACTCATGGACTGTCAAAGGGGATATGGACGAGGAAATGTTTGATGGGAGAAAGGATGTGGATTAGTTATGTGATAAGAGTAAGGCAACAAAGATGGCCAACTCCATTGTACAATTAGTTATTTTAAAATGCAAAAATTGCTTCAGGAAGACCTTCTGTATGAACAATTAAGCTCTTTAGAAAATCTAAGGAAGAAAATAGATAAAAATAATACAGTTTGAAAAACCATATATCTTTTTTTCTCTCCTAAAGTCACCTTATGATCATTCACATGGCTACCATCCTTGCCAGGTCCTTATCAAGTCTCTCTAAACTAGTGTAGCAACTTCCTAAATATGCTTGTTTTATTCTAACTTCCTTTAATTTATCCTCAACATATATGCTAAAAAATTATCTTCCTAAAGTACCTTCTATTTATCATGATACCAAATGAAAATTTTAGAGAAAATATTGTCTCAGGGATAAACTTGTCTTGATAGGAAAAAAGCAAATGAGATAACGTGTTTAGCAGTGCAATACTCAATAACTTTTCTAGTTTAGCTGTGGTGGGGTGGGGGAGATAGGAAGGCCAACTCAAGAATTTTAATGAATTTTGATTTCACTTTTATTATTTCACTGCAAGTTCAAAAAGGCCTTTTAAACTTCATAAAGGACAATGAAGAGAAAGGAAAGAAAAACCATTCCTTATGAAAGCCAAGGATGAACAATAAAAAAAGCCCAAATCCCAACACTTCAGAGGTTTTTTAAAACTATTGTATAACCTTAAAAGGGAAAAATACTTAAAATTGTTTTTTGTTCTATAATTCTTTCTGATATGAAATGTCATAGTGACTGTATGTCAACAAAGAATGAAAAACAAAACAAAACAGGATAGCAGTAAGAAGAAAAGGCCAAAGCATTGATTATTTATAGTTATGAAAAACAAGGAAATTTTAAGAGCAGGCAAGCCCCTAAACATTTTTGGTGACCTCAATTTCCCCCTACATTTTCAAAATAAATTATTTTCACTTCTAAGATTAAATCCTATTTTTTCTTGAGAATTAGCTTTGTGTCCATGAATCCTGACCATTTCCCTGACCTAAAATTTTAGACTTGTTTACTAGATGCCTACATTTTTTAATTGCAAGTATATCTGGCACATTTTATGAATTTAGATTTAAAATAAGGAACATTTCAAAGGTATTTTGGTATGTTAAAGATAATAAAATAGTTATGTCCCGACACTGAAAAGTATATTGATAAAAGTCTTTATATATGCAATAGACACTTACCCAGCAGATAAGATTTGTCTTATCTCCACTGAAAAGAAATCAATTTTTAAAATGAGTTGAAGCTAGATATAAGAAAGGCATTTCTGACAGGATTTTAAAATATTGGGACTTCTAAAGCCAGAAGCAAAATTATTTTTTAAAAATTTAAAAATAAAGCTATATACAATCCTCATCTATACTCAATTGCAACTGTCTAGACTTATATAGAATAGGAGAAAGGGAGGGTAGAGAGGAGGAAAAGAAAATAAGGAAATGATTGGAGTTAGATAAAAAATCATATGAAGGGGCTTCATAGAGCCCTTGGTGCAAATAATAAAATTTTATTTTGCTTGTATTGTCTTTAAGGAGAAAAATAATTTTTAGGCTGAAAAAGAAAAAGAAATTGTTGAGACTGAAAATTCCAACCTAAATAAGGAGATGGTAAAAAACCTAATTGCTGTGAAATTATTACAAATTTTAAGGTTGGACAAAAGTTATCTACAGCACAAAAGGTATTAGTGCATCCATTTAATTAGCTACTTAGTGCATTCTGGGGGAAAAAACAGAAAATAGGAGAGAACTCAAAAAACAAAAATAGAAAAAGTTCCTGTTTTCAAAAAAAAGAACAAAGGAGAGAAAGAAGAGTAGGATGAGGAAAAGGAGAAGGAAGACAGTGAAGACTAGGAGGAGGAAGAGGAAAATGGGGGAGGGAGAGGGAACAGTTTGGATTCTCCAAAAAATAGGCTATTGCTCTTGACTTTGATTCTTGGCAATATGCTGGAGCATATTATTAAAACAATCATAAATAATAAGTAATGACTACAAAGAAAGTTTTCATTAAAAATAAGTCATGACAAGGAGGACAAGCCAATATAATTAAAGTTACAACATTATATAAATCAACTACCAAAGAATTAATTTATAAGACTTAGAAAAAAAAATTAATCTGCAAGAAGAATAGTTCAAGGAGGAGGCAGAGTCAAATTGATGGAATAAAGACAGGAACTCTCTCAATCACTTCCCCAAACCACTCTAAATTCTTTTAAATAATGATTCTAAATAAATTTAGAACATCAGAACACTCAAAAAAGATAGAGTAGGAAATTTCCCACCAATGGCAACTTAGAAGCTCAGCTGAAAAAGTCTGTGACGACAGGATGGGAGTCCAGCACATAATCCTAGTGAAGCCCTGGCATTCGATCTGGCCTCAGGGTCAGCAAAGCAGGCTTCTGTTGTTTTAGTATACTAGATCTTACAGTTACAGTGGAGTGGGGACACTACTAACAGTTCCAGGGCAGAAGAGAGTTCTTTCCTATGATCAGGTCCCTCAAAGGATATCTGAAAACAGTTGCACAAAATTCCTGAAGCTTGGGATATCATACTTTCTACCCTAGAAACAGAGCCCTATTTTAACAGAAAGTCAAAAGCTTTATAATAGGCCAGGAAAATGAGCAGACAACCAAAAAAAATAGTTTCTGACCATAGAAAGTTATTATGGTGACACAAAAGATCAAAACATATGCTCAGAAGAAGAGATAACAAAGTCAAAGCTACCTCCAAAGCCTCCAAGAAAATTAGGAATTGGGCTTATACAGTGGAATAATCCAAAGAGATTCAAGTAAGGGAAATAAAGAAAAAAATTAGGAAAAGAATTGAGATTGGCACAAAAGAAAATGCAAAAAAGCTAATGAGGAGAAAAATGACTTAACACTAAAATTGGCCCATTCGGAAAGGAGGTACAAGAGCTCATTAGGAAAATAATTCCTCAAAAATTAGAATTAACAAAATGGTAGCTAATGACTTTATGAGAAATCAAGATATAATAAAGTAAAACAAAAAAAAATAAAAAAAATAGAAAAAAGTGAAATATCTCATTGGGAAAAAAAAAACTAACCTAGAGAATAGATTTAGGAGAGATAATTTTAAAATTATTGGTAAATCTGAAAGTCATGATTAAAAAAAGAACCTAGACATCATCTTTCAAGAAATTATCAAAGAAAACTATCCTGATATTCTAGAACCAGAGGGTAAAATAGAAACCGAAATAATCTTTCAATCACCTCCTTATAGAGCTCCTCACATGAAAACTCCCAGTAATATTATAGCCAAATTCCAGAACTCCCAGGTCAAGGAGAAAATAATGTAAGCATCCAGAAAGAAATAATTCAAGTACAAAAGAGACACAGTCAGGATAATATAAGATTTAGCAGCTTCTGCATTAAAGGATCAGAGGGCTTGGAATGTAATTTTCCAGAGAAAAGATATGGAAAAAATGTACATTAATGCATTGTTTGTGTTGTGAACTAGTAGACTTAATCTGAAAAACAATTGAAACTATGTTCAAAGTACCAAATAGTGCATACCCTTTGACCCAACAATACCTCAATAAGGTCTATAGCCCATCTGCAGTTGTCCTGATCTATAATCTAGCCACTGGATCCAGATGGCTCTGGAGGGGGAAGTGAAGCAGGTGACCTTGCACAGCTCTCCCTCCCTCAAATCCAATTTACCTGTATGTCAATGTATCACCTTCCTGATGTCATGGCCCTCTTTGAGAATGAAGGGCAAATAACAACAATGATCGAAAGAAAGAAAGAAAATAATTTGTACAAAGCATTTGTAGTAATTCTTTGTGGTAGCAAAGAATTGGAAATTGAGGGAATGTCCATCAATTCCAGAATGGCTGAACAAGTTGAGGCATATGATTGAAATGGATACTTTTGTGTTATAAGAGATTATAAAGGGCATTTTGAAGAAAAAACTATAAATTATTTCAAAGTGAAGTGAGCAGAACCAGGAAAAACATTGTACACAGAAACAGCAGTACTTTAAAAAGGATTAACTGTGAGATACTTAGCTACTCTGATCAAGACAATGATTCACTAAGTTATACATATATATATACACACATATATATATACATTTATACATCTATATATACATATACAGATATCTATATAGATATCATGATGTATACATATACATACATATTCTTAGTTTCTTCCTATAGTAAATACTGCCTATAATATGTATTCATGTGTATAGATACATACATCTACAAGTATACACGCAAAGATACATATGTATGGGCTAAATTTAGTTCCATGATTATGTGTGGTCCCTAGTTTTTACATCTTAAAATATCACAAATTTTTCTTATTTAAAAAAAGACAATGATGCAAGATAATTCTAAAGGACACATGATGGAAAATGTTATCCACATCCAAGAGTGAACTGATAAAATCTGAATGCAGATTGAAGTATAATTTTAATTTTCTCTTTTTTGTCTTTCTTTTCTTTTACAACATTGTCAATATGGAAATTTTTTGTATGACTTCATGTGTATGATTCATAACAAATTGCTTACCTTCCCAAGTTGGGGACAGAAGAAGGAGAGAGGATTTGAAATTCAAATAAAAAAAAGAATATTGAAATTGTTTTTCATGTTAATTGAAAAAATTTTAATGTAATAAATAAAAATAAATGTGTGTTTGTGTGTATGTATATGTGTATGAAACAGTCTTTCATGTTATCTTTTTCAATCTTTATTATTCAAATGGTTCTTTGTTACTATAGATTCAGAATGTCTTCAATAAGAAAAATTACTGCATACTCATCTTTGCTTTTCCTGTGTAACTCTTATTCATCTCCTTTCAAAAATTCACTACAGATGGTCTATTCAATATACTGGAATTCTCTCTTTCTGCCTTTCTCTTGAAATTACGAGTATCAGTGTTATACTTTGATTATCCCTCTATGATCCCCCTTTCTTGCTACAAAGTAAGACCATTTCTAACAACTCATTTATTTTGTTCTTCACATTTCCTTTCATAATTCTAAATGTTGCAACCTCATGCTCACACTTAATACAAATCTTTCTATTACCCTCTGTATGATAATGCTTTTTATTTATTCTTTGGAAATTGTAATATTCCATGATGCATTTGCATAGAGTAAAACTAAAGAAATATAGATGCCTAAAATGGACCTCTGTTTCCATGGTAAGTTTGATGTTAGTAAAGGAGTTCTGAATTTTCTGAAGGTTAGACATTCCATTCTAAACCTCCTATGCATATATGAGCCCATATCTTTCTTCAATCTACTTGTCTAAGATATACATATAGCAAAAATGTGTACTAAATGTATGAACAGTTGGAATTTTTTCTGATCTCATTGAAAGGCAAAACAAACTAATGGATTGATATCAGTTTGGAAGGACATATCCCAATGGAATTTCCCCAAAAGTCTGTGCTTGGCCCTATGCTGTTTAATACCTATTAATGGTCTGGTGTCAGACCAATTGGAAGAAGCTGCCCCAATAAAATTCCCCTGAATTTCTCTGTTTAGCCTTGAGGGTTTTTTTGTTTTGTTTTTGTTTTGTTTTGTTTGTTTTGTTTTATTTTCCTAGTGCTTTCAATAATGACATAAATAGAACGTATATTCAATTTGTTGCTAATAAAAAGTTTGGAAGGATCACAATTGTGCTGTATTCAATTCAATTCAAGTTCAAATTATTGGAAACATACTGCAATATTGTGGTAAAGTAGATAAAATTCAGTAGAAATAAATAAAAATTATAACCTTAAAAAGATTTGTTTGATATAAGGAATAACTTTTTAAGAATACATAGTGTCTAGAGATAGTATAAACTGACTTAAGAATTTAGATAAATGAAGGCAGAGACATTTCTTGAGATCTTCAAGTACAAGTTGGAAGAACATTTGTCAGAGAAATTATGTATGGTTTAAATTTGGGCTGAATATGTGACCTCTGAACTTCCTTCTAACTCTAAAATTCTGTAATACTTCAACATGTCACTTAGATCAATGTATTATATATTTCCTATTTTTTAAGTCACACAGTCCTTCAATCATAGTCATAGATCTAGAGTTGGAAGAGATGTTACAACCTATCTGACGAGGGGGCAGAGCCAAGATGGCAGAGTGCAGACATGACTCTCTGTGACCTCTGATCTTCTCTCAAACCAACAGCAGATTAAGCCTCTAAACTGGTTCAGGAGTGAAAGCTCCCCCAAATAGTTGGAGTACACACATTTCTAGCAAAAGTTACCTTGAAAGAGCTCCAGAGCAGATCTGTTTCAAATGCACAAAAGAGATATGATAAAAAGACACCAATTCACTGAAAAACAAAATTGGTGAATTGGAAAAAGTTTTCAATGAAAAAGAAAATTCAATTGGCCAGTTTCAAAAGGAGTTGAAAAAGGTAACTGAAGAAAATAATACTTTAAAAATTAGAATTGAACAAATGGAAGTGAATGACTCAATAAGATTTCAAGAATCAGTCAAACAAAAACAAAAATTGAAAAAATAGAAGAAAATATGAAATATATCCTAGGAAAAACAACTAACATGGAAAATAGATCTAGGATAGACAATTTAAGAATTTTTGGACTTCCTGAAAGCCATGATGAAAAATGAACCTGGACACTATCTTCCAGGAGATGATGAAAAAAAACTGCCCTGATGTTTTCAAATCAGAAGGCAAAATTGCCATTGAAAGAATTCACTGATCACCTCCTGAAAAAGATCCCAAAATCCAAATCCCAAGGAATATCGTGGCTAAATTTCAGACTATCACACCAAGGAAAAGATATTGCTAGCAGCTAGAAAGAAACAATTCAAATACCAAGGAGCTGTAATTAGAATCACACAAGATCTGTCAGCTTCCACATTGAAGGATTGAAAGGCCTGTAATCAGGTATTCCGAAAGGCAAAGGAATATGTATTACAGCCAAGAATAAGCTATTCAACTAGAATGAGCATTATCTTCCAGGGAAGAAGATGGACATTTAATGATATAGGTGAATTTCATCTATTTCTAATAAAAAGATCAGATCTGAACAAAAAAATTGACCTCCAAACACAGAACTCAAGAGAAGGATAAAAAAGTAAAAAGGAAAGAACTCTTGAGAACTATATTTCTACTATGGGTATACTTAAAGAATGATAATTTGATATTATGATAATATGAAAATATGATAATATGAAAAAGAAACTAGAGGTGGAAAAGCTATCATGCTGGGAAAAAGAGGGAAAAGGAGAAAAATTTAGGTTAAAAAAAAGGAGGTAAAAATAAGGTAAAATCTCATGAAGAGGCAAAGAAAACCTAATATAATTGAAGGAAAGAAGGGAGGGGGATGAGCATTGTGTGAATGTTACTCCCATCAGATTGAGCTCTAAAAGAGTACATCAGACGCATTTGGTTTCAGGGAGAAATTCATCCTTCCTTATAGGGAAATGGGAGGGAAAGGAGGAAAAGAAAGGGGTAGACTAATAGAAGGGAAAATAGAAGATTCAGGGGAAAAGAGCAAAAGAGGGGGAGGGCTCTAAATGGGGGAGGACTGTTTAAGGGAGATAGTCATCAAAAGCAAAATACTGGGAAGGGGGAAGAGAGAAAGGGGAAAGGAAAAAGGAAAACATAACTTTGGGTAAATAAGATGGCAGAAAATACAGAATTAGTTATTTTAACTGTTAAAGTAAATGGGATGAACCTTCCCATAAAGCAGAAGCAGATAGCAGACTGGATTAAAAGCCAGAATCCAACAATATGTTTTTTTTTACAAGAAATACATCTAAAGCATAGAGATACATACAGAGTGACGGTAAAGGGCTGGAGCAGAATCTCTTATGTTTCAGGTGAAGAAAAAAATCCTTAGCAATCCTTATCTCAGATCAAGTAAAAGCAAAGATAGATCTAATTAAAAGAGATAAGGAAGGAAAATATATTTTACTAAAGGGTACCACAGATAATGAAGCAATTTCAATACTAAACATATATGCACCAAGTGGTATAGCATCCAAATTCCTAGAAGAGAAGTTGAGAGATGCAAGAAGAAATAGACAGCCAAACTATACTAGTGGGGGATCTCCACCTTGGTCTCTCAGAATTAGATAAATCAAACCACAAAATAAATAAGAAAGAAGTTAGGGAGGTAAACAAAATGTTAGAAAAGTCAGGTATAATAGATCTTTGGAGAAAATTGAATGGAGAAAGAAGGAAGCTTACTTTTTACTCTGTGGTTCATGGAACTTATACAAAAATTGATCTTGTGTTAGGGCATAAAAACCTCAAAATCAAATGCAGAAAAGCAGAAATAGTAAATGCATCCTTTTCAGATCATGATGCAATAAAAATCACATGTAATATAAGGCCAGGAGAAAATAGACCAAAGGTTCACTGGAAATTAAATAATCTAATTCTAAAGAATGAATGGGTGAAAGAGAAAATCATAGACACAATCAATAATTTCATCCAGGAGAATGACAATAATGAGACAACATATCAAAATTTGTGGGATACGGTCAAAGTGGTTATAAGAGGTAATTTTATATCTCTAGATGCTTGCTAAGTAATATACTAAAATATAGAAAGAGAAGATTAATGAATTGGGCTTACTGTTGAAAAAGCTAGAAAAAGAACATATTAACTTATTAAACACCCTCAAGCTGGAAATTCTAAAAATAAAAGGTAGATTAATAAAATTGAAAATAAGAAAACTAGGGGCAGCTAGGTGGCGCAGTGGATAGAGCACCAGCCCTGAAGTCAGGAGGACCTGAGTTCTAATCTGGTCTCAGACACTTCCTAGCTGTGTGACCCTGGGCAAGTCACTTGACCCCAATTGCCTTAGCAAAAAAAAAAAAAAAAAGAAAATAAGAAAACTATTGAATTAATAAATAAAACTAATGGTTTTATGAAAAAAAAAACAAAATAGCTAAGCCTTTAGTTAATTTGATTAGAAAAGGAAAGAGTAAAATCAAATTGTTAGTCTCAAAAATGATGAGGGAAAAATTTCCGCCAATGAAGAAGAAATTGGAGCAATAATTAGGTGTTACTTTGCCCAACTTTATGCCAACAAATTTGATAAAAGGAATATCTGCAAAAATATAGACTGCCCAGGTTGACAGAAGAGGAAATAAATTATTTAAATAGCCCCATTTTGGAAAAAGAAATACAACAAGCTATTAATCAACTCCCTAAGAAAAGATCTCCAGGGCCAGATGGATTGACATGTGAATTCTAACAAACATTCATAGAACAATTAATTCCAATACTATATAAACTATTTGAAAAAATAGTGAAAGAAGGTGTACTACCAAATTCCTTCTATGATACAGATATGGTGCTGATAGCTAAACCAGGTAGGGTGAAAACAGAGAAAAAAAACTATCGACCAATTTCCCTAATGAATATTGATGCAAAATTCTTAAATAAGATATTAGCAATAAGATGACAGAAAGACATCCCCAGCATAATACGTTATGACCAAGTAATTTATACCAGGAATGCAGGGCTGGTTCAATATTAGGAAAACTATCAGTATAATCAATTATATTAATGGCCAAACTTACAAAAATCATATGATTATCTCAATAGATACAGAAAAAGGATTTCATAAAATTCAACATCCATTTCTACTAAAAACACTAGAGAGTATAGGAATAAATGGGCTTTTCCTTAAAATTTAAAACCATCACAAGCATCATATGTAATGGGGACAAAGTAGACCCATTCCCAATAAGATCAGGAGTGAAACAAGGCTGCCCACTGTCACCACTACTATTTAATATTGTATTAGAAGTGTTAGCCTTGGCAGTAAAAGAAGAAAAAGAGATTAAATGAATTAAATGAATTAGAATAGGTAATGATGAAACCAAATTAATACTCTTTGTAGATAATATGATGGTATACTTAGAGAACCCTAGAGACTCAACTAATAAACTACTAGAAACAATTCATAACTTTAGCAAAGTAGTAGACTTCCTGCCATCTAGGGGAGGGGTGGGGACTAGGAGGGAAAAAATTGTATCGGAAAGCTTTGCAAGGGTCAATGTTGAAAAATTGCCCATACATATGTTTTGCAAATAAAAATAAATAAATAAAAAATTAAAAATAAAAGATAAAAGAACCTATCTAAGCAATCTACTTATGTTTCAAAAAAAATTTCAAAAATGAAGAACAAGAAATTTAAATAACCTGCCCAAGGACATGTATCAAAGTTAGTCTTAGGTCTTCTGACTATAGAGATAATACCCTTTCCATTTAACCACATTGCCTTCAAGAAATGTCTCTATGGGTTGAGCTGATGTATTAGATGAAATAAGATTATATTTAACACTGTTGAAAAAAATCAATTGTATAAGTACAAGATGAAGAAGGTATGTGTAATAAGTTTAATTTCTCTCCCAAATAATAGCACAATACTTGAAGTCATTTATCATGTTCTATATTCTCTCAATCATGTTTATCCACAAAATTATCCTTTGGAAATCTAGAAAACTAAATACTTTTACTTTTAAAAAGTGCAAAAAATTATCAAGGAGAAAAAATTCATTTTACAGTTGTCTATAAAGACCATGACTGACCACTGAAAAATTTTGTATGAAATGAAAAAAGCTCTATAAGAGATAAATAAAATAAGCTTCTCTGCATGGTAGATGGGTTTATGTCTTGTCTGCTATTTAGAGTGAACAAATGCTTGAGAAATTTTTTCAAAAATTTAAAAGTAAAATAAAGTTCATGATAAAAGGCAAGTATATAGGATAAGGTAATATTTAGTGAAGTACAAAAGAAATATAGACATATTTAACAGCCGAGAGAAAGTATACAGTGCATTAATGAAAACTACAGATGTTATTAAATTGAGAGATATAGCATAATAAAAGAAGTTGGAAACGATAATAAAATAGGTCAGAAAGGGAAAGATAATAAAATTGGTTATTCAAGAGATAGTTCAATATAAGAAGCAAACAATGTGAAGTTCAAACAGGAGGAGGGAAATTTTATTCAAAGAAAAATAACACATGCCTCATCCTAAATTAGTTATGCCTTTCTCCACCTCTTTCACAAAGTGCTTAGAAAATGTCTCCATTTTAAAGAAAGTTTTCAATGAATGAGAATGAGATTTTCTGAAACCATTTCTAAAAACGCCAAAATTTAAAATCTACCAACACTAAGCCTTATATTTAGCAGAGAAGAAAAAGAGAGGAAAATAGTAAAAAGTTGCTAGTGAACATGGTTTTTCTTATTGCCTGTTTGTCTTTTTTTATAAAA
This sequence comes from Myrmecobius fasciatus, assembly GCA_023553655.1. NCBI lineage: Eukaryota > Metazoa > Chordata > Mammalia > Dasyuromorphia > Myrmecobiidae > Myrmecobius > Myrmecobius fasciatus. The sequence continues at coordinate 45,430 of JAJPUD010006891.1, read as the reverse complement.
ATCCATTTCACTGAATGTCTACAACATATTTTTATATTTAATATTTCTCCCTTTTATTTCAGGCTATAACATTCTAGATGGCAAGGCATATAGCTATTTGACTTAATCACATAATATTCAGGGATAAGCATAACTATATTCAGTCCTTTTGTATGATAAAGCCAATAATAATGAGGACAATTATTGAATTAAGTACTCAAATGAGGTGTGATAGGATTCGATAGAATATCTTTTTCATTCCCAAGACTGCTAGCATAAATACTGTTCACAAAACAATACAATTATTTAATTTTGAATAACTAAATATCATCTACTATGAATAAATGGGAATATCAATAACCAAAGACAAAAAAGATGTTTGAGTGTTGCTTGGTTGCTTCAATGGTATTGGACTTATTGTGACCCCATTTGGCAGTTTCTTGGCAGAGATAGATAATGGACTGATTTGTCATTTAAGTTCATTTTACAATTTCAAGGGAATTAATGAAAAAAAAAAGGCAGATGAAGGTGGCCTTGCTATACCAGATCTAAAACTAAATTATAAAGCGGCGGTCATCAAAACCATTTGGTACTGGCTAAGAAATAGAGTAGTTGATCAGTGGCATAGGATAGGATCGCAAGACAAACTAGGGAATAACTATAGCAATTTAGTGTTTGATAAAACCAAAGACACCAGATTTTGGGATAAGTACTCACCATTCAACAAAAACTGCTGGGAAAATTGGAAACTAGTGTGGAAGAAATTAGGGCTTGACCCACACCTAACAACACATACCAATGTAAGATCTAAATGGGCTCATGATTATATTGCATATAATTATATATACAATATATGGGATATTAAGAGTGATATAAAGAGTGATATTATAAGTAAAGTAGAGGAACATAGTATAGTTTACCTCTCAAACCAGTGAAGATAGAATAAATTTATGTCCAAAGAAGAACTGGAACTCTTATTTGAGCACCAGATAGATAATTTTGACTATATTAAGTTAAAAAGTTTTTGTAAAAAAAAAACTAATGCAGAGAAGATTAGGAGGGAAGCAATAGATTGGGAAATCATCTTTACATTTAAGGGTTCTGATAAAGGCCTCATTTCTAAAATATATAGAGAATTGTCTCATATTTATAAGAATTCAAGCCATTCTCAAATTGATAAATAGTCAAAGGATATGAACAATTTTCAGATGATGAAATTAAAATTATTTCTAGTCATATGAAAAGGTGCTCCAAATCACTATTGATCAGAGAAATGCAAATTAAGACAACTCTGAGGTACCACTACACACCTGTCAGATTGGCTAAAATGACAGGAAAAGATAATGACAAATATTGGAGGGGATGTAGGAAGACTGGGACACTGACACATTGTTGGTGGAACTGTGAACAGATACAGCCATTCTGGAGAGCAATTTGGAACTATGCTCAAAAAGTTATCAAACTGTGCATACTCTTTGACCCAGCAGTGTTTCTATTGGACTTATATCCCAAAGAAATCTTAAGGGAAGGAAAGGGCCCCACATGTACAAGAATGTTTGTGGCAGCTCTTTTTGTAGTGTCTAGAAACTGGAAACTGAATGGATGTCAATCAATTGGAGAATGGCTGAATAAATTATGGTATATGAATGATATGGAATATTATTGTTCTATAAGAAATGACCAGCAGGATGATTTCAGAGAGGCCTGGAGAGACTTGCATAAACTGATGTTGAGTGAAATGAGCAGAACCAGGAGATCATTATACACGGCAACAATACTATATGATGATCAATTCTGATGGACATGGCTCTCTTCAAAATTGAAATGTTTCAAATCAGCTCCAATTGTTCAGTGAAGAAAGCCATATACACCACATTGTGAAATGTGGACCACAACATAACATTTTCATGCTCTCTAATGATGTTTGCTTGCATTGTATTTCCTTTCTCTGATTTTTTTTTCTTGTAGATACGATTTTTCTTGCACAACAATGATAAGTGTGGAAATATGTATACATATATTCGATTTGTCAAGTATTTTAACATAATTAACATATAGTGGATTTCCTGCCATCCGGGGGAAGGGTGGGAACTGTGGGGGGGAATTTGTAACAGAAAGCTTTCTAAGGATCAATACTGAAGAATTACCCATATATATGTTTTGCAAATAAAAAGTTTTAATTAAAAAAAAGTTAATTTTACAAATAAGAAACTGAGATGGTGAAGTGACTTGCCCAGGATCACAGAAGTAATAAGTTTCTAAAACCAAAAGTCTTCCTGATTTCAGTCCCTAGCTGTCTTGGTAATAGAAGAAATAAAATTTTATTCAATAAATTTATGAAATATCCTTATCTCTTGTGGACATTAGACCATTGCTGCATTTTAAATAATTATAAGCATATACAATCTATTCATGTTATTTAATTTGAATAACTCCATTTTTTTTAATTTAAAGGGGATAGCTAGATGATGTACTGGATAGAGTACTGATCCTGCAGTCAGGAGCACTTGAGTTCAAATCGGCCAAATCACTTTCCTAGCTGTTTGAGCCTGGACAAGTCACTTAACCCTACTTGCCTCAAACACAATAATAATAATAATAATAATAATAATAATAACAATTAAAAAATTTAAAGGATGTAGGCAATTTAGCAATAAACAACTATCTCCCAACAGAATAATTCATAATTTCTTGAGACTAATAATAAAAATTATCATCATCATCATGGTCCTAGTCACCATAACTACCACCAGGGAGCCATACCCTGAATGATGGATAACCCTTTTAAATCTAAGACAAGTTATTTCTTAGACCTGTCTATATCTATACTTACATTGGAATCTCTCTCTCTCTCTCTCTCTCTCTCTCTCTCTCTCTCT
>JAJPUD010006891.1:24279-37573 GCA_023553655.1 Myrmecobius fasciatus | reverse complement strand
TTTTTTTCCCCAAGCTTTTCCTTTCCTTCTCCCCACCCCCCACCCCAAGATGACAGGTAATCTAATACAAGCTTTCTAGTTCTGAGGTAAATATATGTATATTTGCATGGGTATGATACACATATATACTTGTGTATATATATATATATATATACATATGTATATATATATATATATACGTATATATATATGTGTGTGTATGTGTGTATGTATGTATGTGTATGTATGTATGTATATATATATGTGTATATATATATATATATATATGTATGCTATCTATATCCTTTCTGCCTCGTTCTATAAACTACAAGGTGTTATTACTTGTACTCAGGGGACCAGAATTCAAAAGGCTGAGTTTTCTTCCCAACCTTTACAAATGTTAATATTATACCCTCTGATGACTATTATTCTATGTGTCTATAAAGCAATGCAAATCTAGCTCCCATTAATAACACTGTGGAGGATGAGTATTGAAGGGAATGGAACCTTTTCCAGTTCTAAACAACTAATTTTCAATTAACTTTGGACTACATTTTATTTGCAATCTTAATAGGCACAATATGATTGAGCCATAAAATTTCTCAAATTTGTGGACCATGGCCACAAAATCCAAACCAACTGTAATATTAAGATATTTAGCCAAAAAAATTGACTCATAAGAGGATACCCTAAACATTTGATCATGCGTTCTAATATTGAAGATAGCAGCATAGTCTCTAGGCACACTTTCTACCTATTTAACCATAAGATAGTTAAATTATTGGTTTTAAAAGTATTTGAATAGTACAGTGGGAACTTGTTCAGAAGATGCCACAGAAGAAATTCTCCACATGACTTAGCAGCAAAATTCTTTTAAAAGTGTATAATCTTTCTCTTTCTTCACCAAGTCATTTTAGTTCAGGAGTAACATAAGTGGAAGAAACATGGATTTGACATCTCCATAATTTCATGATGTTGCTGAATTTCTGTAGTGGGATCATTCTGGAAAAAAATTATTCCTTTAAAAATTGCAGATGGAAAGAAAAGAAAAGACTAGATGCTTCATGGAGTTTTTTCCTATTAGTATATTCACTGAAAACTCCTATAATTATGATTATTTTTACCTGAGAATCTATGGGAAGTTTTCTGTTTATTTAATATGTAATTAAAATTGAGAGTAAGTGTTATTTGAAAGTATTTTTTATATCTAGAGGTTTCTGTGGTGATGGTTATATTTGTAGAAATACAATATAAGGAAAAAAATCCATCTGTGTTGGTGAATTTAAATCCTCTTCACTTTTAATTTTTCAGGCTTATGTCCAAAAGTACACCCACATACTCTGATAAAAAGTACTATTAAATTTCGACTATGAAATATAAAATTAATTGCACGTCAAGATATAAATATGAAATTATGAAAAGTCAATACCTGTGAACCACTCAAGCACTTACTTTGCTTAAGAAACTTTCACACTACGCAAATTATTTGATAAAATTGTATGGTGGATATATTTCAATTTCATTTTATAGATCCCAATAATACATTTATATTTGACCATTAGTATTTGCATCTGAGGGAGTTCTATGGGGCTTATTCTCTAAGGCATAGATTAAAATGTGGGAACAATGGTATAAGTATTGGTTGAAATGTCCACTGATTAGATGGCTGTTTGAGAAGGTTGGGGAGGGGTATTTTTCCCCTATTGAGGATTTGGATCCTTTTCTCAACACAGAAATTTAGGCCACAAAAGCTGCCTGTTAAATGATATCTTTCTCAAAGGAAGCAAGTGAATGAGAAATATTGTAAGAATGAGCATGTTTTTAATATGGAAGAAATTAGAGCTTGATCCACACCTAACACCACATACCAAGATAAGATCTAAATGGGTTCATGATTTAAACATAGTGATATTATAAGCAAATTAGAGGAACATAGGATAATTTATCTCTCAGATGTTTGGAGAAGGAAGGAATTTGTGTCCAAAGAAGAACTGGAACTCATAATTGAACACCAAATAGATAATTTTGATTACATTAAGTTAAAAAGTTTTTTACAAACAAAATTAATGCAAACAAAATCAGAAGGGAAGCAATAAATTGGGAAATTATTTTTTGCATTTAAGGCTTCTGATAAAAGCCTCATTCCTAACATATATAGAGAATTGACTCAAATTTATGAGAATTCGAGACATTCTCCAATCAATAAATATTCAAAGAATATGAACAATTTTCAGATGATGAAATTAAAATTATTTCTAGTCACATGAAAGGGTTCTCCATATCACTGTTGATCAGAGAAATGCAAATTACGAAAACTGAAATACCACTATACATCTGTCAGAATGACTAAGATGACAGGAAAAGATAATGATGAATATTGGAGGGGATGTGGGAAAACTGGGACACTGATACATTGTTGGTGGAACTGTGAATCATTCAACCATTCTGGAGAGGAATTTGGAAATATGCTCAAAAAGTTATCAAACTGTGCATACCCTTTGACCCAGCAGTGTTTCTACTGGGCCTATATCCCAAAGAGATCTTAAGGGAGAGAAAGGGCCCCATGTGAGCAAAAATGTTTGGGGCAGCCCTTTTTGTAGTGGCAAAAAAACTGGAAACTGAATGAATTCCCATCAATTGGAAAATGGCTGAATAAATAATGTTATATGAATGATATGGAATAATATTGTTCTGTAAGAAACTATCATCAAGATGATTTCAGAGAAGCCTCGAGAAACTTACATGAACTGATGTGAAGTGAAATGAGCAGAACCATTATACACAGCAATAGAAAGATTATATGATGGTCAATTCTGATGGATATGGTTCTCTTCAACAATGAGGTGATTCAAACCAGTTCCTGTGGTTCAGTGATGAAGAAAGTCATATACACCCAGAGCGAGGCCTGTGGGATCTGAGTGTGGACCACAGCACAGCATTTTCATGCTTTCTGTGGTGTTTGCTTGCATTTTGTTTTCCTTCTCGGTTTTTTTTTTATTTTCTTTCTAGATCTGATTCTTCTTGTGCAGCAAGATAACTGTATAAACATGTATGCATATATTGGATTTATCATATATTTTAACACAGCTAATATTTATTGGACTACCTTCCATCTAAGGAAGGGGGTTGGGTGAAGGAGGAAAAAATTTGGAACAGAAAGTTTTGCAAGGGTCAATGTTGAAAAATTACCCATGCATATGTTTTGCAAATAAAAAGCTTTAATAAAAAAGAAAGAAAGAAAGAAAGAGCATGTTTTTGTTTGCAAAACACTCAAAAAAATTCATTTAGAATTCCTCATCAGAGTCATATTAAGTATATGACTGAACAAATCACTTAAACTCTGTGAACTTCAGGTATATTATGTGTAAAGGTAGTAATAAAACATACCTGACAAGGTTTGTTTTTTTGTTTATTTTTGAGGATCAAATGAGATTTCATATATATTATATATGCATATACATATATAAAGTGCTTTGAAAACCTCAAAATACTATAAAAATATTAGCTATTATTATTAAGTTTCTCAATTGTCAAAATCCTTTTTTCCCCTCTCTCTCCCTTTTATTATAGCAGTAAAAAAATTATAGCAGTAAAAAAATGACCTCTCTCTTCTCTAACGATTCTCTTTTGGCCTAGTTGTAAAGCTGCTTCTATTTTAAGAATCAATGCAGGTGGGATAAGGGAGAGGAGGTTAACATTAGGTACATACTACAAAACACTTCATAGAAATCTATTTCAATAGGTTTTTTTTTCCTTTCATAGTCACACAAGATGAAAAAAATGCTTCTGTGAATCTCTACCATTCCCTGATGCTCATAGGGTACTACATTCAAAATAGAGCCTTCCCAGCCCACTAGGCAAACTATTCTACTTGCTTATATTTCACGATATTTTCAGAAGAGTAGAAGGACTTTGCTAGTTAAAAAAAAGGAAACATGTTATGCCTCTATAGTTCTGTTGTTAAGTATATTTTATTTTTTCTAAATTTTGCTTTGTTATTCCCAGATAACAGACATACAGGTTTCTTCTCAGACCAGTTTTGGGGATGAACCAAAGATGCTGCCATAGAAGCAAAATACAAGAATACATAAGAGTAAAACTTCTGGGGATACACAAAATACTTTGGAATTTGAATGAATGAATGAATGAAAAATGCAAAACATTTACTATATACCCTATGCTAAGTGCTAGGAATACAAAGGAAAAGTTAGACAGTAACTATTCTGAATATACTCACATTCTAATGCTCTACAAGATATATGGAAGGTTTCAAATGCAAGTCTGATGGAAAGATCCCATGGTTCTTAATTCCCTTCTTTAATATTATTTCCACCAATACAACTATATCAGTTTCTTCTATTAAACCATTTGATGATGTCAAGGACTTTGGTGAAAAGAATGTTCTTTTCTGGATCTTCAGTAGCTGTAGCTAAACACAGAAGACCTGCTACTTATCAGCTGTGTGTTATTGGCAAGTCTCTCTGTCCTTTAATTCCCTCATTTGTAAAAAAAAATTTACAGAAGGTTGTTTTGATGAGGATCAAATAATATAACATATTAGTCAAAAAATTTAACATTATACTGTATAAGAGTATATAATGCATATTAAGTACTACAATAATTTAAGATTTAATTACTACCATGTATGCCTTTTTCCAATATTATAGGATATTGTTAAAATAAGTCACATACCCTGACAGCTGAGGCCATAACAAATTCATATACTATAATTCCAAGTGATTCATTATTGACAATATCCCTAAGATCTTCCTCCCAGATTCATTCTTTTTGTGCAGGCAAACTGGTCCATCTTTTGCCTCATCTCTTTCCTAACCTTCAACTACTGAATGATTATTGCCTTAGACAAAGTGAGACCTGGAAAAGACTTTAGCTTAAAAAGCCAAGGTCTCCTACTACATCCAGGTCCATATTCAGTCCTGAACTATATCTTGCCACTGGACCCAGATGGCAGCCCAGATGGCTCTAGAGGAGAGAGTGAGACTGGTGACTTCACTCACATCCAATTCACTTAGAAGTCATGAGGTCACCTTTCTGACATCATGATTCTCTTAAAGGACAAACATCAGCAACCTCTTTGAGAATGAAGAACAACTATAACAACCTAAGAACCAAGCTCAGACCAAGACACCCAACCTGATCAAAAGCCTTCAAAGCTCTACTGCCACAAGTATAAAATATAAATAGTAAAAGTATGTGTATGCATACACACACACACAATACCATAAATAACTCCTGTTCCTTAAAAACGTTTACAGCCTGGCTCTAACCTATCTTCCTAGCTCTATCTCGCATTATTTCACCTCACTAAGTACAGCCAAAATTGACTAAAAGCGTTTCCCAAGTATGATATTCCATTTTTGAACTTTGAATTTATTCAGCCCAAATCCTTTTTTCTGAAATATATTTTCTCCTTATCCTATCCATTAAAATTTTTATCCTTCATCAAGGATTATATCTAATTTCACTTCCTCCAACAAGACTGCTTTTTTCCTCCAGTGGTTAATATTCTGTTTCACTAAATTACTTTACATTTACTTATCTGTGTCCATGTTTTATCCTCTGAGTAAAACATAAATTTTAGAATTCAGGAATATGAAAAGGGCTTAGACTGTTTTATGTTTGCCACATCATTCCCAGTACCCATAACAGTGCTTTGTACAAATTATTTATTCAAGAAATATTTGTAAAATTTAAATATTGTAAACAATCAATAGTTCATGAAAACTTGATGAAGAATTGACTATATTGGTTATAGCACAGTATACAAATCAATGAAGATGATACCACCATTCTCTGTCTTGGTTAGACCACATTTCAGAAGTAACATTGGATGCAAATCTAGATCTGGATTAATCAATCATGAAAAGATTTATTAGTCAAAGGAAACAGTGATATAGAAGAGACTAACAGGAACAGGAAAACAGTGTTCTAATATTTGAAAGGTTATCATGGAAAAGGAATGGGACATTTGTTCCTGGTTCTCCAAAGTGAAATTAGGTCCTGTGAATAGCAATCAATAAATGAAAAACCATTTGTGTTAACTTCTAAGGATTAAAAAAAAAGGAAAAAATAATCTTCCTCCACAAGGAGGTTACAATCTAAGAGGGGAAACAATATAGAAAAAAAAAGCAGGTATACCCAAGTTATGTAAAAAGGAAGCCATTTCAGAGCAAGTGGAGGAGGTGGGCCCAGGAAAGACTTTCTGAAAAAGGTAAGTTTTAATCTAATTCTTAAAAGAAGCTATAAATAAAAAGAGTGGTTGAAGAAAGCTTTCAAAGGAAAGCATTTCCATCACAGCACACAGCTAGTGAAGAAGCAAAGAGATAGAGATGGAAAGTTATGTTCAAGAAACAGCATGTGAAAGAAAATGAGAAAACTTGACAATGGACAAGGTGGCTAAGAGGAAGGACATGAATATTTATATAGCATCTACTATGTGCTAGACATCGTGTTAAGTTCCTTACAAATATTTCATCAGATCCTCACAACAATTCTATGAGGTAGAAGATTTTATTGTCGATTTTATATTTGAGGAAACTGAAGCAAACAAAAGTTATATGACTTGTCCAGAATTATATAACATAGTAAAAATGTCTGAGTCAGTTTTAAACTCAATTCTTCCTGACTCCAGGAAAAAAAATTCTCTCCATTACACCTACAAATGAGTGAAAAAATATAGCCTTGGGAGGTTCTAAAGAGAGGAGGATTTGAAAGGAAAAAATTATTAATTCTGTGTGGATATGTTGAATTTAGCATGCCTGTGAGACATCCAGTTCAACATATCTAAACAGACACTAGTGTCATCAAAAGCTCTTTATGGAAGGAAAAACTTCCTAATAATTAGAGCTGTGTAAAAATATAATAGACTGCTTTTGGAGGTGTTGAATTTTATATCACGATAGGTTTTCAGATGGAAGCTGGGTGAACACTTTTCAAGGATATTATAGAGATTTTTTTTTTGTTTTTTGCTGAGGTAATTGGGGTTAAGTGACTTGCCCAGGGTCACACAGCTAGAAAGTGTCTGAGACCAGATTTGAACTCAGGTCGTCCTGACTTCAGGGCTGGTGCTCTAACCACTGCGCCACCTAGCTGCCCCATATTATAGAGATTTTTGCAGAGAGGTTGAATTAGAGAATGTTTTGATGTATGTGGGTGGGAGTGAGGTCTTATGCATGTTTAAGATTTTATGATTCTATGAAACAGATTTGACCTCTAGTCATATTATTTAGTAACACTGACAATGATAAACTGTTTGTTTAGACTTTACCTTGAACCTCAGTGGTGTCCTCTGTAAATTTAGGATAATACAGAATTTATTTTACAGGATTATTACAATAAAGATCAAATAGTGTATGTTAAGATTCTTGCACCCATAAGTCATCATATAAATGGATGCCATTATAATACAAACTTAAAATATTGAATTTGTGTAGATAATTAAGGTAGAAAACAGGAGGAGTATTTAGGAAATGATTACATATTTAAAGTCAGATATGGAAACAAAAGAGAATAAGCTCCAATAGTTTTATTGGTTTTTGATCTTTGAATCTTTTTTTTTAAGTAAACCTGATAGCTAAAATGACATGAAGTTACCTCAAGTTGAGAGTAAAGAAAAGAAACTGAAAGATAGATTCAAATAGCACTCTTTTTAAATAAAGAAATTAAATTATAAATATTAAGACATGACAGCTATTAGCAATTCATTACAGATAAAAATGGCAGCTAAGTAGAAAAGTGGAAAAAACATTGGGTTTGAAGTCAAGAAAATTCATCTCCCTGAATACAAATCTTGGCTCAGACACTTACTAGTTGTCTGACTTTGGGTAAGTCACTTAACCTTGTTTGCCTTAGTTTCTTAACTGTAAAATAGGCTGGAGAAGTTTTGAAATCACTCTAGTATCTTTTCCAAGAAAACACTAAATGGTGTTACAAAGAATCAGACATGACATATTAACTGAAAAACAATAATAAATAAAAATAGCCTCAAATTTATTATATAGAATATCCAGCTTAATTCTATGTTAAGTGCAACTATAAGCTTCTTTTTTTTCTGAATGAAAGTAATTTCCTTGGAAAATTTATAGTCAACAACTGCATCATTGGTTTATTGTCTTTTTTATTGATAACCTAAAGGTTTTATACCTTTCCAACATAATAAAAAGTTCATTTTCTCTTGATATGTTGAATGATAACACTGACCTGAAAGGAAAAAAAAATAACCCAGGATGAAGTATGGAAGGATTATAGAATTTAGAATTAAAAGAAATCTAAGAGCTCATTTAATCCAAACCCATTATTTTGTAAAAAAAAAAAAAAAAAAAGAAAGAAAGCAAGACCCCCAAAAAGAGACTTTCCAAGATCTAATCCCAGGCCAGAGTCTCTAGATAGATTGCATGCTCTTTATAAATCAAAAGTCTAATATGATGATCAAGAAAGCTATCTTAATTTTAGGCTGGGGGGGGGGCAGAGCCAAGATGGCGCAGTGAAAATGTGACTCTCTGCGTCCTCCAATTTTCTCACAAATCAACAATAAAATAAGCCTCTGAACTGATCTTCAAGTCAGCGAATCCAGAAATATTTGGACACTGCTTGCTGATATCTCTGAAGAACTTCATATCAGGTTTGTCTAACTTGGAAAGAGGGATAAAGAGTGGTGTAGGCCGGAAGTGAGGGTGGGACATAGCTCAGTGTGGCAGAAACTCCAAACTCCAAACTCCAAACATCTGGAGTTTAAGTGAGGCACTTGGGACACTCTGCCCTGATTGGGGGCAGGTGTTCTGGCAGACTTGCCTTGTTTAAGGAGTAATTCGGACTTAGTTCTAGCCCTCACCGGCCCAGCACCTTAAGTTAATTTGGTGAAGTGCCCCAGGGCAAAGAACTTCACCCGCTGTTTTTTTCCGAGCCTTAAAGAGACATCCACGCTGTCTAAAAAAAAAATGAAGAAGCAAAAGAGAGCTCTCACCATAGACAGCTTTTATCGAGAGAAAGAAGGGATGACCCCAGATCCTGAGGTTCCTTTAGACAAAATTCCAGAGGAAGTTATTAAGGACCATCACTGGTCCATTTTTCAAAAGGCCTTTCTGGAAGATTGCATAAAGAACCTCAAAAGAGAGCTGGAGGATAAATGGGAAAATAAAATGAAATCAGTGCAAGAAGGATATGATGCCCTGCAAAAGAGATATGAAAAAGACATCAATTTATTGAAAAATAAAATTAGTGAAGTGGAAAAAGAGTGCAATGAAAAAAAAATTCAATTGGCCAGTTACAAAAGGAGTTAAAAAAGGTAACTGAAGAAAACAACACTTTAAAAATAAGAATTGAATAAATGCAAGTGAATGACTCAATAAGACTTCAAGAATCAGTCAAACAAAAACAAAAAAAAAATGAAAAATTAGAAGAAAATATGAAATATCTCCTAGGAAAACAACTGACTTGGAAAATAGATCTAGGAGAGACAATATAAGGATTATTGGACTTCCTGAAAGCCATGGTGAAAAAAAGAATCTAAACACGATCTTCCAGGAAATCCTGAAAGAAAACTGCCCTGAGATTGTAGAATCAGAAGGCAAAATCACCACTGAAAGAATTCACCGATCACCTCCTGAAAGAGACCCCAAAATTAAAACCCCAAGGAATATCGTGGCTAAATTTCAGGACTATAACACCAAGGAAAACATTCTGCTAGCAGCTAGAAAGAAACAATTCAAATACCGAGGATCAATGATTAGAATCACACACAATCTGTCAGCCTCCACATTGAAGGATCGAAGGGCCTGGAACCAGATATTCCGAAGGGCAAAGGAACTTGGATTACAGCCAAGTATAACCTATCCAGCTAGAATGAGCATTATCCTCCAGGGAAGAAGATGGTCATTCAATGATATAGGTGAATTTCACCTATTTCTAATGAAAAGACCAGATCTGAACAAAAAATTCGACATTCAAACACAGAACTCAAGAGATGCATAAAAAGGTAAAAAGGAAAGGATTCTTGAGAACTTTATTTCTACTATGGGGATACTTAAAGTTTGGGGGTATAATTAACTAGATATTACTTTGATAATATGAAAAAGAGAACTAGAGGGGGAAAGGTTGTCATACTGAGGAAAAGAGGGAAAAAGTGGTAAAATAAGATCTAAGATAAAAAAGGAGGTAAAAACAAGGTAAAATCTCTTGAAGAGGCAAAGAAAACCTAATATAATTGAGAGAAAGAGGGAAGGGAGATGAGCATTGTGTAAATCTTACTCTCATCAGGTTGGGCTCTAAAAGTGTATATCAGACACTTGATTTCACGTAGAAACTTGTCTGTTGCTAGAGGGAAGTGGGAGGGAAAGGAGGAAAAGAAAGGGATAAACTAATAGAAGGGAAAATAGAAGAATCAGGGGAAAGGAGTAAAAACAAGGGGAGGGGATCTAAAGAGTGCTGGATTGTTTGGGGGAGGGGGTCATCAAAAGCAAAGTACTGAGGAGGGGGGAAAGGAGAAAGGGGAAAGGAAAGGGAAACACATTACTTGGGTAAATAAGATGGCAGGAAATAAAGAATTAGTTATTCTAACTGAGAATGTGAATAGGATGAACTCTCCCATAAAGCGGAAGCAGATAGCAAACTGGATTAAAAACCAGAATCCCACAATATGTTGTCTACAAGAAACACATCTAAAACATACTGACACATAGGATGAAGGTAAAAGGCTGGAGCAGAGCTTATTATGCTTCAGGTGAACAAAAAAAAGCAGGGGTAGCAATCCTTATCTCAGATCAAGTAAAAGCCAAGATAGATATAATCAAAAGAGATAAGGAAGGAAACTATATTTTATTAAAGGGTACCATAGATAATGTAGCAATATCAATACTAAATATATATGCACCAAGTGCAATAGCATCCAAATTCCTAGGGGAGAAATTAAGAGAGATGCAAAAAGAAAAAGACAACCAAACTATACTAGTGGGGGATCTCAACCTTGCTCTCTCAGAATTAGATAAATCAAACCACAAAATCAACAAGATAAACCAATTGTTAGAAAAGTTAGGTATGATAGATCTATGGAGAAAGTTGAATGGAGATGGTAGGGAGTTTACTTTTTTTTCAGCAGTCCATGGAACTTATACAAAAATTGACCATGTGTTAGGGCATAAAAACCTCAAAATCAAATGCAGAAAGGCAGAAATAATAAATGCATATTTTTCAGATCATGATGCAATAAAAATCACATCCAATATAAGGCCAGGAGAAAATAGGCCAAAAGTTAATTGGAAATTAAATAATCTAATCCTGAAGAATGAATCGGTGAAAGAGCAAATCATAGACACAATCAATAATTTCATCCAGGAAAATGACAATAATGAGACAAAATACCAAAATTTGTGGGATATGGCCAAAGCAGTTATAAGGGGCAATTTTATATCTCTACATGCTTACTTGCATAAAATAGAGAAAGAAAACATCAATGAATTGGGCTTATTATTAAAAAAAACTTGAAAAAAAAACAAATTAAAAACCCTCAATTAAATACCAAATTGGAAATTCTAAAAATAAAAGGAGAAATTAATAAAATTGAAAATAAGAAAACAATTGAATTAATAAATAAAACTAAGAGTTGGTTCTACGAAAAAACCAACAAAATAGATAAATAAGGCTTTAGTTAATTTGATAAGAAAAAGGAAAGAGGAAAATCAAATTGTTAGTCTCAAGAATGATAGGGGAGAACTTTCCTCCAATGAAGAGGAAATTGGAGCAATAATTAGGAGTTACTTTGCCCAACTTTATGCCAGTAAATTTGATAATCTAGATGAAATGGAGGAATATCTACAAAAATGTAGATTGCCCAGGTTAACAGAAGAGGATATAAACTATTTAAATAGCCCCATATTAGAAAAAGAAATAGAACAAGCTATTAACCAACTCCCTGGGAGAAAATCTCCAGGGCCAGATGGATTTACATGTGAATTATACCAAACATTCAAAGAACTATTAATTCCAATACTATATAAACTATTTGAAAAAATAGGGACAGAAGGTATACTGCCAAATTCTTTCTATGAGACTAATATGGTGCTCATAGCTAAACCAGATAGGGTGAAAACAGAGAAAGAAAACTATAGACCAATTTCCCTAATGAATATTGATGCAAAAATTTTAAATAAGATATTAGCAATGAGATTACAGAAAGTCATCCCCAGGATAGTACACTATAACCAATTAGGATTTATACCAGGGATTCAGGGCTGGTTCAATATTAGGAAAACTATCAGCATAATTAATTATATTAATAACCAAACTATCAAAAAAACATATGATTATCTCAATAGATGCAGAAAAAGCCTTTGATAAAATCCAACACCCTTTCCTATTAAAAACACTAGAGAGTATAGGAATAAATGGGCTTTTCCTTAAAATGATCAGTAGGATCTATTTAAAACCATTAGCAAGCATCATATGTAATGGAGACAAACTAGAACCATTCCCAATAAGATCAGGAGTGAAACAAGGCTGCCCACTGTCACCATTACTATTTAATATTGTATTAGAAATGTTAGCTTTAGCAATAAGAGAAGAAAAAGAGATAAAAGGAATTAGAGTAGGTAATGAAGAAACCAAATTATCACTCTTTGCAGATGACATGATGGCATACTTAGAGAACCCTAGAGACTCAACTAAAAAACTACTAGAAACAATTCACAACTTTAGCAAAATGGCAGGATTCAAAAATTAATCCACATAAATCATCAGCATTTTTATATATTATCAACAAAGTTCAGCAGCAAGAGATACAAAAAGAAATTCCATTCCAAATAATGGATGATAGGATAAAATATTTGGGAATCCATCTGCTAAGGAAAAGTCAGAAACTATACAAACTAAACTACAAAACACTTTCCACACAAATAAAATCAGACCTAATCAATTGGAAAAACATTAAGTGCTCATGGGTAGGCAGAGCAAACATAATAAAAATGACAATACTACCCAAACTAATCTACTTATTTAGTGCCATACCAACTCCCAAGAAATTATTTTACAGATCTAGACAAAATAGTAGAAAGTTCATTTGGAAGAATAAAAGGTCAAGGATTTCAAGGGGATTAATGGAAAAAAAAACAGATGAAGGTGGCCTTGCTGTACCAGATCTAAAACTATATTATAAAGCCGCGGTCATCAAAACCATTTGGTACTGGCTAAGGAATAGAGCAGTCGATCAGTGGCATAGGATAGGTTATCAGGACAATCTAGGCAATAACTTTAACAATTTAGTGTTTGATAAACCCAAAGACCCCAGCTTTTGGGATAAGTCCTC